>VZTL01033759.1:0-25616 GCA_013400535.1 Scopus umbretta | reverse complement strand
CACTTTTCCCCCTTTTTTTTTTTTTTTTTTTTTAATTGATAGGTGTCTTCTAAATTGCTAAATCAGGAATTTAGACTGCCAGCTGTCTCTGCAGGTAGGATACATGGAGCTGAGCTGTTTACACCAAGGACTTTGAACAATTAGCACCATCAGACAAGATGGTCTGTGAGTGACCAAAGCCTTGTTTCAAAGCCTTTTGTGACTGATAGTTGTATTCTCTGCTGTCTAATTTGTCATAAGATCTGACTGAAAATTTTCGCTACAGCTGAAGCTTTCATACCATCTGCTCCTTCTATTCTTCTTCCTCTGTTTCTCTCAATCACTGATGTCTAACAAGGTGCTCTAACATGTGCTCATGTTAAACTTATACTTCTATGGCAGCACTATGAGATCTCAACCCTTCCTCAGACCTCCTTTCTTTCTAGTTCTGGAAGGACTGGTTTTTTTCCAAACCTTTATACCTCTGTCGAATTTGATTTAAAGCAGCCAAGATTTTCAAAAATTGTTTGGCATAGGAAACAATCTGAGTGCCAGACACACATTCCTATAGACACTCACATCCAAACATATGCAGCATGAAACAAGGCTAACACATCTCAGAGGCACCACATTCCATATAAGTCAACACTTCTGGAGCTATTGAACATCTGTGTGAACACTGACAAATTTTAGGTTTCTTGTGTCTTAAGAGTTTCTGTATTATAACCTCATGGTGATGCAAGCAAGCATTAAAATCCATGAAAGTCAATGACTCTGTGATGAACCCATTGATAAAGCACACTTGAAAGTTCCCTCCCCCAAAATACTTGAAGAAATTAAGCAGCGAGGTAGAAGGATCAAGTTCTTCTCATGGACTGATAAGTGATTAAAAGACAGGAAATTAATCTGAGTATAAATGCACAGTTATCACAGTGTAGAAAATGCTGCAAGGGGCTACCACTGAGATCTGTGCTGGAACTTCCTCTCTCCAATGTATTGATGAATGATCTGGAAAGGAGAACAAAGCACAAAAGTGAAATCTTTGGTGAGGAGTAATAAAAACTAAAATTGACTGTGGAGACTTGCAGGAGGGTGGCTTGATGCTGAGTGATGAGCAATAAAACAGCAGGTGAAATGATCTTTTGATCAGCTGAAAACCTGATGCACATGTAGAAAAATAATCCCACCTATACATAAAGAGTGACAAGTCCCAGATCAGATGCTACCATTCAAGGGATTAAATGTTCAGATCAGTGTAGGCTGCTCTGTGAAAATAGCTCACTGTTCAGGGGCAGTCAAACAGGGTGCTAGAAGTTGTTAGCGAAGAAAAAGAAAAAGAAAGAAAAACAAACAGAGAAAAAACATGAAAGGAAAACAAAGCATGTCTTTAAGTTAGCAAATAAAGCAGTGATACACCTAAATTTTGCAGTTCTGGTCTTGTCTTCTCTAGAACCAGAAAGCAGCCAACAAAAGTACTAAGGGAAACACAGATGACACTTGTTATGGAATAGTTTCTGTACAATGCGAAACTAAATGGAATAGTTACTCTGTTAGAATAGAAAAAGGATGAGATACGAGTGATTTCTGAAATCATAGGTGATGCTGAAAAGAGAGAAATTATTTCTTATACCACAAAAGGAGTGTCTTTCAAATGAAGCTGTCAAACTAAGGTTTTAAAAGAAACAACAGGCAGAGTTTTCCACACAGTGCATAATTAAACAGCAGAGCTTGTTGCCACAGGGTGTTACGGAAGCCAAGAGTATAAATTCATTAACAAAGCAATTAGACAAGCTTGCAGATGCAAACTCCATCCATGGTTACTAAACATCAAGGTGCCAATCCACTTCAAGCCTAAAAAGTCCCTGTTTCACATTTTCCCCGTCCTGATGTTTTGTCCTCAAGTTACTATTACTGCTTGACACCAGACACAAGGATACAGGGATAGACGGACTTCTGGTTTGACCTATTATAGCCTCCCTTATAGTCTCAATTCTGCTACGGAGCAACAGGAGGTGAGATGATCAAGGTTATGGGATGGCTCAGATTATGGATCAGATGTGGAATCAGAACTCAGAACCTTTTTCTTTTCTTGACCCACTGACATGCTGCTGAGGGAAACCTCTTCCTTGTCTCTATATTTTACTATTCTGCAAGACCCACTTTCGTTCTTTATAGATTGCAGATTGCGGTTAAGTACCTCCAGGAGAGTCTGACAGTATCTGGAAGGGAGCCTGGCCTTTGGGAAATATATATGAATATTATACAGATCAAACAGAATTTACCACAACCTTGTGTATCACTTCTGAATTTTGGTTGAAATCTCAGGAGGCAATCATCTGGTGCAACAGGGAAGGAACTGCTAGTAGTGCTCCCAAGCCACTGGAAAATGTAAATTCCTCCTAATCCTCTAGGGCATTAATTGAATAATATGCAGTTATGGAAATATTTTTGGAACTCTGGAAACAATTTTCTCTATACCAGCTTGCCTAAGACCTACAATGGACTTGAATGTTTCAAGAGTGTCAAAGACAGAAAAAAACTGACATTTTTCAGAAAATGATCATACCATTACCGCTGCGAGGGGCTTCAAATGAGAAGGTATCTGCAAAAGCTGTAACAAAAAAAGTTACTGAAAATAAGCTGCTTCCTAATAAAGAAAATAAAAGGTACTGGAGGTTCATACCAAAGCTGCAAATCAGTGAATCTGTGATCCAAGTGCAGATTTTAGTCAATGGGAGTGGACCTATGTACATGAAGAGTGAATATGGCCTCTGGAGTCCACTGCGGACACTTTTAAATTTAATTATAGCCTAAATCCCTTTCTTCACTGGGAAACAAAAAAGGCTTTTAGAATATCAAGCCTCCTTGCTGGTGCTCTCACTACTGCCAGGGGATGTTGTGACAGAGAAGATAGTTTCTGTATGTTAATTATTTTGTATTGAATCACAACCAAATTGGTGCATACAGTGTAAATCAGGAAGGCATTTTAAACCAACAAAAAAAAAATTATAGTCAAACAAAAGATATGTGGAGGGGGGTTATTCCAGTAAAGGGCCAAAGAACAGCTTAATGCAACACACTACTGAACTTCATCCGCTTTTCATTTTCTAGCGTCTGTAATTGCCCTCCTCAGAAGGAGGAAAATCAGTAGGAGACAAAACAACCGTTTCAGCACAATGGAGGAGCTGAGAGGCAGAAGGGAAGGAAGCGGCAGGCAGGCTTTGTGGGAAAGACACTGGAGACTCCATGGCCACAGATTTCCTCTGTGTCACTTAGGCATGATTTGGGATTGATTTTTCAATGCAATAGTAAGCAACATAAATGGGCACTGAGTAATTTGAGAAATCAGATGCTGGAAATACCCTTGTGCCTTAACCCTTACATTAAGTGCGTCAGTTAGGCTTTCCACTGTCAGAAATGTTGACTGTGATGTACCCAAGATACTCAGGCGAAAGAGTCTGAGACAAAGCCACATACGTGAGCAAAGGAGTCACAGGACAACCCTGGTTTTGTGGGACTGAATTAGACCGTTCCCCATAGAACGAATAATATGTGACCACATAAGTACAGACCATACTTTACAACATCTGTATATAAAAGTGGGAGGATGAATCTAAGCATTTCTTACCTTTTTGGGGTGAATTTTGTGAAGTTACCAATGTTCTTTTTAAGGACAAGTTCATGTGTAGGTTGGATATGCAGAGCAAGGTCTAGACAGTTGCCTCTAAGTTATACACAGATCAAGTCATGTGGAGGGTTCAGGATGAATCCTGCCAGCGTAAGGTTTTTTAAGATCAGGCTGTCATCTTGTATGGATTTGCTTTAGAATCACAACAAACATCAGGAAAAATGATAGCAGAGACGGAAGAGCAGGAGTGCCTCATGCACAGCTGGCAGGAATGCTCTGACATTGTATTCCGCAAGGGTCCTGTCTACACAAGACATCATCTTGCATCCATCTGCATCATTAAAAGACAGGCAGGCCTGCACCTTCAGCTATATAACACAAACATGGTGATTGAGTGTAGCCAGCAAAGGGGACATATCCCAGGAGCTCAAAGCGGATTTAGCACTTTCTCCAACTCCTTTTTCCCTGCTGACTACTTTTGCAGCGTGACTGAATGGTGGGGTCATGGCTGGGGCATTCTTGTCCTCTGGAGACCTCACTCTGTGTTGGCAGCGGCCACAGGTTGCTCTAACTTCTGCTCTGGGACTGGACTAGCACACAGAGACCTGAGGTCAGGCCTTCACCTTTTGGGGCTCAACTCTGTGCTGCTGCTCAGTCACATCTGGGAATCTAGGTCGTGGTGTCTTGCGCAGGATGCAGTCCAGGTCTGCACTTATTGAAGAGAGGTTAATCTCTGTGTATGATTGTGTCTGCAAATCATATCAAAAGTTCATCTCTAATAATAGCCTGGCTCTACCAGATGTTTCCAGGATTTAACCAGCCCCAAAAGTGTCTAGTTGTGACTTGATTTCTTTATGTATAAATGAAATTACATGCAAGGGTAGTTTGTTTAGTCCAGGAAGTGGGTAAACATGGAGTAATGGCCTGTATCTACACCACACAAATCAGACATGGAAAACCACTCATCATATCATCTGTTCCCTTGTAGCTACCATCAAAAGGTTGTCTGCTAAAAAACATTACCTAGAGTTTTGCTCAGTCTGTGCTTTAATTTGCATTTAATGTGATGTATGTTTTTATCTATATTAATTCTTATCACCCACCTTGACCACCAGTATCTTTGACAATGGATTACAAGCATTGTTAGTCCTAAAAAAGCAGCAGTCAGTGAGATAATCTAAGAAAAAAATAAATGAGTTTAGGCTTCTTACTGTCCTAAAAAGTTGCCCCTCAGCAACAACTCCATTCTCCAAAACTTCCCAGCAGTAACTGATTTTGCAATACATATCAGAGCACAGCAATTTTGTGCTATTTGTTGTAAATGCCAAAGTCGATGCATTACCCATGTTGGCAAACTCCCTCCTTTTAAAGCAGCCTCAGGAGTTTCCATTGAACTTGGCTCTGGCAACACACACTTAAGGAGCTCTTCCCGCTCCCACTGGGTAAAACATGCAGTGATCCACCAGTCTGCAACTGATTTGCCTCAGAAGACCTCGTTCAGACTCATTCTGTACTGTTGAGCGGGGCCATCAGCACAGGCAGCCAGCGGCTCAAATAAGCTAGTGAACTTCATGGCAGAACTTCATGGCAGCCCTGACAGCCCCACATCAGCCCCCTGGCACTTGCCCACCTGTCAATGGCTCAGGACCCAATGTAAGTCCCCTGGGGCCGTCAGCCCCTGCCACAGTAACACTGCAGTGGGGCTGGTCTCTGGCTCCCCACAGCCCTGCCCTGCCTGGCCATGGGCCACCCTGAGCCATGTCCACCTGTAGCCCAGCCTGGCCTCAGCGTGTCCCCAGCCCAGGGAGGTGCCCAATGGCCGGGTCCGTGTCTGCCTCAGTGCCTCCTGTCTGCCCTGCTCCAGGCTAGGTGTAGGATGGGTCCCAAGGAGCTGCCGGCCTGGCTGCACCCTGATGATGGTTGGAAATGGCAGAGCTCTAAGGAAATAACAGAGGCAAGAGGAGCCCTCAGACAAATGCCAGTCCTGTGCTCCAGTGACTAGGCAGCCATGCCAGCCCCTGCAATAAGAAGATTTAGGCTTCACCACATGCCAAGAACCCCCGGAGAGGCACATCAACCTCCAAATGTGTCTGTAATCCCTTCCTGCCATCATTATTTTCCCGTTAGTCGTTGGCAGGCAATCGCGAGCATTGCCCTGAGCCTCCTTCATGTGGCGGGCCCTGGCATGTCCCTTGGCTGGGCAGGGCTGCCCGTCCCAGCACCCCCCGGAGCCCTGCGACCCCCGCCATGGAGCCTTGATGCTGATCAGGGAAGGGAGAGCGCTCAGGCGGGAGCGCAGCATTGGAGAGATGCTGTGCTCTGGCAGGATGGATGATGGGTCCGCTCCCTCTGAGTCCGATCTCAGATAAATCCTCATTGGGGATGCACAGCCAGGCTCCTCCTTTGCTGGGGTATAATACATTATATTCTTAACAGAGGAAAAAAAAGTTAATTACTTTCCAGATGCATTAGGGGAGTAGCTGTGAGTGCTTTCCTGTTCATCTTTTATTTATTATATATTACCTAACTGTTTAAAAATTTATTGTTGTGATGCCTATAATTGTCTGGGTTACAACAGACCACGCTTACTGTATGTTTTATTTTCAGAGCCTGTACCATACACCTTGCAAGACAGGAAACCAGGAGCCTGAATGTCACTTTGCGAGCAAGAAAAATGCTTCCCTCTGCCGAGTGAACATTTAGGGCCAGGCTCATTCCTTGAGAACTTCGTTTTTGTATTGTTGTGTTATGAATTTCTGGCCAGAGCACTTAAGGGCACTGATTTGCAAAGCCAGAGCAATCAATATTTCCCTGTTAATAGGCAACCTGTCACATAAACAAATCTACTAAATATTTTCATGTAGTGGTCCAGCCAGCTACTGACTCCACAGGCATATTGACATTTTTCTCTACTGTTGATAAAAATGTACCTTCTGTCCTATTCTAATATTACAATTATTTCTTAAAATTCACTTAAAATTAAATTATCTGGAGTCAGGTTCTCTTTTCCTTATGTCCATCAGTACCCTCTATTTTGTAAGATAATTTATGTCCCAGTGCGAAGAGGAGAATCTTTACTTAGATTTTGAGTAGATCCTTAAAAAAAACCCCACACAAACAAAAAAGTGACCCGCTAACATAAATCTCATTTGTACTGTTTGTGACTTTTTTTCAGATCTCCGTTTAAGCCCATTTACAACACTGATACACTTTTTTTTTACTTTATTAATTTCCCACTTCTTCACTTTCATGCCTTTTAGTAGCACAGTTCTTCCCTAAAGCCTCACAATATCCCCAAATAGAAACACTGATTCCTTAAAATAAAATTTGCTTCATCACCCTCTTGTCATCCAGCCTATGAGACAGTGTTTCCCCTGACTTCTCTAAGCTGTGGATAATGCCCCATATGTCTTAATTACAGAGCTTAGCATAAGCTCTTTGCACAGAGTGCAGCTTTGTCACTGCATTGTGCTGTCTTGTGCACCATTATTTGTAGGAGACTGGTGCCTGAAAAACAGTTTTGACAATGGCATCGCTGGTCATGTAGCAATAGACAGCCCTGGCCCAAAGAGCTTGCAAGCTATGTAGGGAAGACGGACAAAATGTGGTGGGGGGAGCAGACCCCTGGAGAAGGAAAGGATCTTGCTCAGTGCTGCATCAGAGATTTGGAATAAAGGTACTATGCTCCATAAATCCAGCTCGTGAGCTGATATGAGATCACTCCATTTTGAACATAAGCTGAGTCTTTACTGAAATGCTGTGACCATGTAGACTCCTTTCCCAGTATCTTCTCTGACCACTTTGTTTTTGCAAACTGTCTGCTGCCAAGATTGGCACAGGTTGCTGAATCTTGTCTTTAACCATTTCTATTGGTGTTGCATTTTTAGCAATCATTTGCTGGCTGGCCAGGACCAAAGATTGCCATTGCATCATATTTCATCTTTGGGCTGAAGTTGTGCTGGCCCTCTGTGTAGCTCATGTACACTGTCTCTTTCAAACTCAGTGCTGACGACAGCCGAGAGTCTTTTTGAACCTGGAGGTCCCAGCTGCTTCAGGTCAGCCTGCCAAGATTCTCTGAATAGCTTTGGTTATTTCAATGCCAGTATGCACTTGCTGGGCATTAACAGGAATTTGAATTCTTCCTGCCACTCCAGATAAGGCTTTATTAGCCTCATGTGTCACAGTGACTGTGATTCAACCATCCTTTTTAAAGGCTAACATTTTATGAGTGCAGGTTGCTGGTTTGTCACTAAACTCACAACCTCCTGAACTATTTTCTCTCTTATTCTCATTTTTTGACCACTGTTCGTGACTCTGCTAGGATTTAACATTCTCAGAGTCACTAGACACATCTATTCCCTCACAGCTTCAAAAGGCAATAACTACAGCAGGGGAATCAACCACCGCTGACTTCTCTTGATCCTTTCCCCAGGAGTCCCTGGTATGCAGAAGCATTTCTCAGGGCTATGTCTCCTTTTCTCAGCAATCTATCCAGAAAGCCTGAACCAGATGTTTCACAATAATAATGTTGATGCTTTCAGTAAGCAAGACTTTATTAGCTCATGTAACCTGAGGCTGCCTTAGGCATCATCTCATATCGTAGTCCCTCACGGCCTACTGTCAGGGGCAGTTACAAAATCTAAACAGGTTCTCTTCAGTTTCAGTCTCTGTGTGTATGGACTGATGGAGTCCCCTAGCCTGACTTTACTTCTAATACAAACAAAAGAAGCAGGGCTGCTCAACCAAAAGAGGACCGACATCCATTCATCCATCCCTCTGCCCATTTCTCCCTTCCAGGCCACGCCAAGCCAGGACTCTCAACCGGTCTTCCTAAATACCCTCCAAAGCATCCTACATATAAGTAAGGTGGCTGATTTTCTCTCCCTCCCTGACTCTAAACCATTTAAGTCCTTCAACCAGAATGCCTTTGTCTTAGGAGGGTTCATAACATTCATGCGTAGTTTCTTTCAAAGAGAGAAGCCAGGTGCTCTGCCCAGGTCTTTAAACACATTTGTTATATGAGTGTGTCAGGTGTCATCAAATACCTTTAAAAGCTGATATAATATTTCAGTTATCCCTGACACCTATATCTCATTCTTTTCCAGTTCCTCAATCCCTTATGTCCGCCCCCCATTAGATAGTAAGGACTCTCTGCCCTCAACCTAACATCTCTAGCTTTCCTCTGCATGCAGATTTGGTTCTCCTTTCTCATGCTTTTGGGTTTGTGGGAATATTTTTGTTTACCAGGAAATCCAACATCTGTGGCAGTCCAAGACCTGCCATGTCACCTGTTCACTCTGTTCTTAGGTACCACTTTGTTCACCTATTACTCACCTGCTCTCCTGGCTGTAGGTCTTAAGACAGCATGTTGTAAACACCATGTACTGGGTAACAGTTTGAAACCACTCTGGGTTTATAAAACTAAAATGGCTCTTTTGTAAGCAAGCTATTTACAAAGATGCTGCAGCTGCAGACTGCCCAGTGGAAGCCTTTTCCACACCTCTCCTGTCTTCCACCTTTCAGCTACATGGCTTGCAAAAACATAATTCTGAAGTATTTGTACAGAGCTCTGAGACATTATGGTCTCCAGCAAATCTCAGCTCAAGAGCAAAACTCATCTACTGAGACTATTTGTTTTCTTTATTATTCTTTTTTTCCTCTTAATTCTGAAATGATAGCTATTAAAAAAATGTTTACAAGGGTTTATTGCTTGTGGTGTTTCTTTCCTGGAATGCAAAGCAGTTAAAAAAGTAGTTTAGGATGCCTTCTGGAAATATCATACATGTTTTCCAGGAAGTGTTACGATAGCTTGTGGTGCCATAGTGCTTGGTTTCCATTAACTAATACTAATGGCTTGATGCTGTGATAACTCATGCTAAGAGAAAATGTGGTATTTAACTAATGCTACAATAACATCTCACTGTGGTGTTATAAAGAACTCTTTGCTGAACTAGATGCCAACACAGTTTATGCAAATGCAGTCTGTTCTGGGTATGTGCCTCCCAGAAAAAATCTGGTTCATCTCCCATGGGAACTGACCCTGGCAGTATGACTCCTTGGTCGTGTAATTCTCCTGTTGTATTAAGGTCAGTAATGACAGCATCACATCATTCTCTAGAAAAATAGTGACTTTGGAAAGCATGAGCTAATATATCTTCCTGCAACACTGTAGGATCTCTCAGAGATATTTTATTAGCTTGAACCAATGTGATGAAGGTAGTGTAAAAATTTCCCTTCCACTTCCACAAATCTAGGGGAGATACACGGCATCCACACTAAAAGGGCCTTCCACAAACTCAGACTAAATCACAGCACTGAAAACTGTGCTCAGCCATATCTCTACCCGAGAGGTTTGCTGGCTGTGTAACTCCATCACTGTAGTTATGTCAGTGCAAACAGAGCTCTGACAAGCTCACTTTTGTTGCAGAAAGAAGCAGAAATCCTCTGCAGCAACTATTGTTTCTTTTCCTAGGTGTGATGACGTTTTCTGATTTTATGGATCATGCTACTCATCCTTACAATTCACACTTTTCAAGAATCTAGCCAGTAATTACTGGGAACCAACTTACGTTCCTCTTCCATTTAGAATAGAAAATAGCTGTGTCAACTATTGACCGCTACAGAGTACATAATTCAGTTATTTGCTAGTTTTGCATATGCAGAAAGATTAGTCTGGAAGAATAAGATTGACATTTCTTGGATTATAAGAAATATTTTAAAAGGAAAAGATTTTCTTTAATTACTCTTCATTGGGTTTGGGTAAAATAATTCTAAGCAATTTGAGAACTGTTACCCATAGAAACAATACTTAAAAATAAGCATGACACCTACTATTTGCCTCCCATAAGAGTACTCCTTTCCTACACACACACACTCATTTACACAAGTTTATTTAGTAAACTTGTGTCTCCATCACTGACTTGAAAAGCAAAGAGCTATGTGTAACCACCATTCCATTAAGTGAATCCAATAATCGATTACGTAGCGTTAGCTGGTCTTTTAAGCTGCATCCTCCGGCCTTAAGCTGCAGGTTTATAATGGAAGGTGGTGCATCCATTTGAAAAGATGGTGGTTGCAACAGGTTGTAATGGGTGTGTTGAGAACCCTTGGATTAGTTATCATCTGTGGGGTTTTTTCAACCTTTCCTGCCACTCAAAAGATACCTTAAAATGTGTAAGTATTCATAGAGGAGCAGCTGCCAGTTCCATATAAAGAGTGCACCTCTGATGCTGAGGGGATTTTAAAAAAGCTCATGTCTTCCCATATCCAGCTGAGATTCCAGTCTGCAGGAGGAGGAAATGGAGCCAGCTCTGTATATCTCTCCATGCCGAGATGGAGCAACACTGGCTGATAGATATACTTCAGTGTGAGGACACCTATTCCTGAGGGGGTTTTGGGTAAAATTGAAGAAGAGAAAGACTGGGTAAGAATTCAATCGAACTTCTGTGTCAGCTTGTGAATCAGGGAGGGCTTTCCAGGTGGTGATAAAGTAAAGCAAGGAGCTGTTTTTCTAAGCAGTTCCTGCGGAGGCAAGAGCTGCAGTCACTTGTTGCGTTTAGAAAGCTTAAAGCAGTGGAAGGATAAGACTGGGATGTGCTGGCAGGTTTCTGCTGGGCTTTGGGGTGAAAGTAATGGATCTGCCTAGCCCTGTGTGTCTGGGAGCAAGAGATGGAACAATGCCAGGCTGAAAGGAGGAAATAAGGGGATTAAACAAATAGCTGTAGTTCATGAATTAACACAGTGTACAGTGTCTGCCCCAAGATCTGAATACAATGGCTTTCAGTTAAATATACTTTTCTGCTAAGCTATTTTTTGGGCTAGCTTGTTCTAATGACTTCCTAAAACACTGAACTTGAATAAATAGAAAGGCTCTCAAGGACCTGCTCCAACAAAGCTTTATTTCTTCCACTCTAACACACACTGTGTTCTTTCCCTCCAGTAATAATTGTTATGGGAGCCAATGGAGAACAATCCCTACCATATAGCAAGGTAGAACACTTGCAACCCTAACATTGTCATGTGACTATAGCACGAGATAAAGGCATGCACCGCAGTAGTGTTTAGTTGTCTTACATCTTTCTTATGTCATGTCAGAACTGAACCAATCTTGGATGAGAACAAAGGAAATTGAGCTACCTGGATAACTCACTCTTGAAAGGTTTTGAAGCCTAGGTATTTGCAGGGGCAGTATCAGCAAGCAATGAAAGAACCGGCTGTACATAATAAAAAATGAAATGCAATGAAGGAATATGGAAATAAATAACCACCCTGCTGACCTTAAGTTGTTGCAGTGCAGAGATATTCTGACCAGCTTTTGTGCAGGATATAATGTTTGAGGTAAAAGCAACCAGTCTGTAAAACTGGATTGCTCCCAGGAAAATTTGCAAAGGAATGTGAAAGCAAAATGCATCCACAAGCATAAAGGGCAGCACTCTGAGGTTAGTAAAGAAAGAGCATTCTTTCTTGGATCCCCTAATACGTTTTCAAGGCTAGGTATTGCAGCTGACCAGCTAAGAACATGTAATCCACTTTAATTGAACATTTTACTGCATGTTTTCTGGAGCTCTGGACAGCAATGTCTTCACAGGAAAGATAATAGTTGTGCCTGTACTCTCAGGGGCAGCCCTCAGGCCAGCTCAACACCAGGCTTGTCTTCCTTGCATACTGAAAACCTGTTATTCTCATTAGATATCAAAGGCAAAGTGCGGCACAATAGGTTTAAGCTGCTCCTGGAAAATGCAGGTTAAGTAACAGAAAGAGAGCTGTGAAGGTAAGGAAATTCAGGCAGCTGAACACAGTACTGCTGGATGATTAAACAGAGCCTTCATGGGAGATATTTAAAGTTTAATCCTACTACTGTAAGTAATTTTCAGCAAGCAGCATCTGGGGTGGTGGGGGTGGTCACTGTTTAATGCATTCTCTGGCACGGAATTAAAATTCCCTTGGTTTACCTAATCTGGGGGAGGGGTGGGGAAGGAGAATGTGTCTAATTTGCAAAATCAGCCCTGGATTCTGCAGGTCCAGGTCTTCTCAGCTTTCACTGCTAAACCAGAAAAGCTACCAATGAAAACATTCAAAAAATCTTCCAGAAATATCTATCCTTTCTCCTTGGAAAGAGCACTTTAAGTCTGTTACCTGTATAAAGTGTACCAGCTGTTCTTCTCCAGAAGAGCACTGTAGCCTGTTGAAATCTTATGCTCTTCACCTCAGTGAATCTAACATGAAAATAATCATTAGCAAAAAAAGTTTTTTTTATTGTTTGAATGGTTTGCATGCAGTATAATTTAGTGGTAGGAAAAAAAATGGGCCCTACTGGGTAATTATTTTGCTTTGAACCTGTTCTACGCACATTCTCTGCAAATTTTTAAATTATTTTTTTAAGTTTACTTAATGGAAAGAGGGGCAATGAGGAGAATGGCAGCAGGAAATAAGAGTATTAAAGAGAAGGGATTGAAAATGACAACAAATGTGAAGAGTATTCTTTGTTTCCCTCTTCTTTACAGGAACTTTCTGCCATATCAAGAGTGATGTGGCTTCAGAGATTTCAAGTTGGAAATCAGCAGTATAAAAGCAATTAAAATACTCATCCGACTGATAATACCTTTCATCAGGGGATCTCAGAGCACTCTATCTTTATCCTGCCCTATTCTACAGTGTAGCTATTTGAGGAACTGAAAACATCATTGCCCGCCTGTGCATTTTAGCAGTCACACAGCATCTTTTTTTTTTTTTTTCTTTAAACTGTGCCTTAAGGCAATACTGAATGTCTGAAGTTTCTGCCTCTCATCTTAACCAAAACGGAATCTTGGATCCATTTCCAAAAAGTGTTGGCATGACTTCACATTTCTGCATATATTATGTACTTTTATTATAGGTCTGTTTCCTATCCTTAGTAAGATCACACAGGGTAAGATATACACTATCAAACCTGCAAGTGAATTTAAGAAGTTATTTGAGCTGAGGTGGGGTGATTCCATAACTCCAGCTCTAGGGCTTCTGATGCAAAATGAAAAATGATGCAGCTGTATAGTACAAAGCACTGGTCCAGATAAAAGTCTCTCCGCTGGTTCAGATTTTCTCAGAAGGTTAGTTTTACGGGTTAATATTGCAGTGGCAGTCTTTATAAGAAACCAGACATCATCTGAACTCTCACAGCCAGCATAAAACAAACATATATGCATCAGCTCTTTGCACTATAGTTAATGTGGCAAAGATTTAACTGTATACCCAAGCCTTGATCTGGATCAAATTTATAGTCCTGGAAAATCCAGAAAAGCATAGATCCAGTATTAATGATAGTGGGAATATAGCACTGTAGCTTCAGAAAATATATGAGTGTTGCTTTATAATTAGTGTAATATATCAGTGACAAGCCTTAATATCAATTACAGTATTCTGGAATAAAGATGAGCAGTAATTGTTTAGTGTCCCTTAAAGACAGACTCAGGAAAAGCAAAACTGACTGGTTTAGGTTGGATAAATCATGAATTAGATTCCGTTGCTTGCAATACAAACAGATTTCTCTGCCACATTTCACCACAACACTCTGAAATGAAAGTAATAGAATAATAAAATATGTGAAATAAACACATTTCTCTCTCTAGTCTAGCAGTTAAGATGATCAGTCCATTCACAGAATTCTCATTATAAGACGTGAAAACTGTAGTTAGATATATTGAAAGTTTCAGTATATTTCAGTGGTATATATTTCAAGATGTTTGAGATTTATGGAAAGTTGCCTGTGAGTAGGAATTCTCCTCCCTCACTCAAACAATCTGAACATTTATTCCCAGATGCCTTAAACAAAAAGGAGAGCTAATATACATTGGTATATTAATGCTTTAATTTACTTTAAAGCGATGTTTGACAGAAGAAAAAATTACTTATATATACTTATATATATATAAAATAATGGACCTGGAGAACAACAGAAAAGCAAAGTCACTTAAACAGAAAGGGAAATTGCACATATGATGTACTAACAACCCTAAAGCCAGAACCAGAGCTCATTTTCCCTCTGGCAGAAATTTTCTCCTTTATTTGGGTAGGCAAGGGAAACAAAGCCTAAATCCCATGGAAATGGGAGGTTCCAGCTTCATGCAATTATTTATTACCAGTGTTATATCACTATCGTATCTAGCAGACGCCTCAACTGAAAAATGGCCTGACTGTGGTAAATATGATACATGACAGCTCCTGCTTGAAGGAGCTGACAAGCCAAGGACAGGGAACACACAGCAAGGGGGAAAAAGGAAATATTATCTCTATTATTTTCTGAACAGGCAAGGGTGATGCAGAGACGAGGTAATAAGGAATTTGAGCACTGTGAGCCTGAAGTGTCCTGGGACAGGATGGCAGTGCCTTTTCTCCAGAACCACCATTGCTCCTGGAGATGTTACCAGGTGCTCTGCAGGGTTTTGGTAGGAGGTAAACGTTAGCAAGCAGATAGCCACATGTACCTTTTCCTTCATTGACATAGGGCAAGACATGACTAGACACCAATGACTGGTAGGAAATTCCCTCACAGTTGTGAATCTCAGGCTAAACAGTAGGAAAAAATTTAACTTTTGCCCCTCTGTGCTTTGTCCTTGTCTCCTCTGCTTCCAGAAAGGCATTAAAAAGGATGGGCATGTCCCAGATTAGAAGTGAAAGGAAACAAGAATCTGTCAGTGACATCTTTTCAGAAGAGCTGACGCTTGAGTAATGAAAACAACATTCACCCAGCTGAGGGACCGCAAAAGAACAGTACTTATTCTTGATTCCTAGCATCTGATCTTGAGTTCACTGTGCCCAGCTTTCTAATTTCTTCGTGCTTCAGTTTCCTGACTTGCAAGTGCAGTCTCCAGCAGCTGAATGCACAGGCATCCCGTAAGCTTCAGGTAAAATTTTTGTCTGAAATGTATTATGCATCTTCAAGAATTGAGTATCATTAAGATGTGGAAATATGGTGTATCAGAAACAGACCTTGCTTGGATCTAGATCTACTCTAATTGAGTTCAAAGTTTTGCGACTGGGCCGGTAGATGACCTCACCACAAACATGGGCTACTTCATAGGACTTCTTCATAGGCTTGCATGCACATTATAACCTAGAAACTCTGGGTTATCACTGATGCTTGCAGCTGCCATGGCAACAGAGTTGGTAGGCATCTCTCAGCCATTTTTTTTCAAGGCCTCCTTGAAAGCACGAGGTATTTATCATCCAGCATGCACAAGCAGGTTTTGCTATTAAAACAGTCTGCCTACAAAATGACAGACATTGTCTCCCTTTAGTTTCCCTGTAGCTCATATTTTGAGTTCTATGTTCATGCTACTGCATTTAACAAGGTTTTCATTAAAGCCTTTATTTTTATGGCATATAACTACGCTAGGTTTTCAGGACTTACCAGTGTTTGGGTTTTAGCTTTGCGATTCTCCTTGATGTTACTGGGAGTTGCCCAGAGCAATTTTCCTTGAAGACTTTTGAAAATTTAAAGCTCACTGTCTTTGTCTAGGAACAGTGGAAAAAAAAGTAAGCTAAATCAGTGGAAAAATAAAAGTTTGCTATTTTCAAATTAGTGTAGAACTACTGAGGATCCACCCGAGAAAGTAATTATTTTGATTCTGGATAGCTCTAATATTTTACTTTGAGGAGCATTTGCTATGTGTTCCCTTCTAATATCCCTGGAATAATCACTGTTTTCTATATCTTTGAAAGGTGGCACCTCTGTAGATGTGCTTACCAAAGGGACTATTTAAAGTTTAAGTAAACCACAATAAGGGCTGTACAGACTGCAATATACACTCTCCATGTAGCCGTCCCAAAGCCCTTAAAAAACATGAAAGCTTTAAGACAGACAGTACCAAAGAGATCTAAATTCTTGTTTGCCCTTCATTGATGGAGAATGGAGGCACTGACAGGTTAAGCCATATTAACTGGTAGTTACTGAGTAAGCCAATCTCCAACTCTGCCACTGGCCTGAGATTCCCTTTGAACCCGTTTCTTGGGATTAATCACAGGATTGTCTTTCTTTCCTTCTTAAATGTGCATTTAAAGGACTGGATAGAGACAGCATGGAGTGTTCCAGTTGACAGTCTGGTCGAAGTTTTTAGAAGACTAAATTATATCTGCATGCTTTAGGAAGAGTTAGGAAGCCTGCCATTTATTATCCTTTATTTGCGTTGCACTGCACTTTCAAGACCAGGGCTCCGTTCTGCTAAGTGATCACTTGCAAATTAGTTGCAGACACCTTTGTGGGAAAAGATGACACACATTCTCTAGAAAGGCATGATTCATGGCACAGCAGAGATGGAAAGTCTTGCTTTCTGCACAATTCTGAAAATTCCACCAGTATTAAATCCTCAGTGGTAAGTCAACTCCAGGAAGCATGCTTTTTAAAACTGAGTCTGGGTATCTTCTGGGACTGAGGAGGACGGTCCTTAAAGAAGTTTTATATTTTTCATGAAAGTAGCATTTCCTCAAGAACAGAGTCGGGTTACTGAGTTATAGAGTCCAAAGCAGTCAGGCCACACAGTAAACTGATAAAATCCCTTCTACTATGTCTGTGCCTCTTACTTCACTCTTGCATCCCTCTGCTCCCCTTGCACCTCACTTGCTTGACCTCTAAGAGCTGGTGGGTTCACAGTCAAACTGGCTGGGCTATAGGCCATCCTTTACAATGAATTCAAACAGATTGGTGAAGAATTAAGTTGTTTAAAGCATTGTTTATGTGTGAAAAAATAAAATTGCACTCTGGACTGCCTACACAGTACTATCAGGATAGCACTTGGCTGCCTCTCTGACATGGGATTAGTGCCTAAGACACACTGCTAAGGTAAGCATTAACTTGTGACTGTGGTGATTTGCATTGAAATTTTTGAGTCAGATTCTCCACAGGTCTGACTTTGTGTCACCTCTTGAAGTCAATGGGGCACTCACAGTCTGTAACAGCTGAGGACTTGTCCCTTTATTTGTAAGTTAGAGCTTTTGCAAAGCAACTTGGTTTTCCATTCTGTTAAAATTCATAACATTCCATGAAGTACATGGAGGAAGAGTTCCTAAATATTTTTCTAATAGAGCAAAAGTAAAAAAGCCCTCCCAGGGGAGAAGAATGTGATGCTACGTTCCACAAAGCAATCTTCTTCTGATTCTCAGAAAAGGAGGAAAAAGGCAAAACAGGACCATGAAAAGTTAATTCCTTCATTTGGACAAAATTAAAATTGGCAAACACGGGGAAAAATGCATAATCTTACTGTCATCCATCCTCCGTCCTTAGCTTTGTGACACCTGGTGTTGATCCAGGTCTGATTTCCTGTGAAAACACTGCCTGGGAAAGAGACTGGGAGATTTCAGTGATTATCTGGCAGGGGGGCCTGTCCAACAGTGAGAGAGGCAGCACATCAGCCAGGCAGCATTTGCTGATGGATCAAGCACTATGACTGTGTGTGCCAAGGCTGGCTGCCTCTGGCCTTGGCACAGTTAGGTGAAACATGTGACATAGTCTGCTGTGAGGGTACTGTAATAAGAAATAATATACAAATTACGAGGGGAACTGAGGTCAATGTAAAAGGATGGTGTACTTGAAAGCAGGCTCAATTGTATTTGTTGCTTACAGAATGACTTTTTTTACAAGGAGGAATAGCTGAGGATGTTGCCTTTGTCTTGCATGTGGATGGTCTTGTTTATGTCTCCCGTGTTAAACTTTTTTTAACCTTCTTACCAATTTGTTATACATCTGTAAGCTTGGGATAGTTTAAAAGCACTGTATCTTCTACATTCAGACTCTGTATATATCGGCAAGGAACAAAATACAGTCTTTGAGGGTAGCTCAGCATTTGTGCTTCAATTAATTCTCAAAGATCCCTCTGTTGCCTGTTTCTCTTCCCCATGCCTTATAGATTGATAAGACATAGTCTAAGATGCCTGAAACAATATCTCAGTGGTTTTCCTCCTAAAGGAGGCAAGTGATTTGGTGGAACTTTTTCTAGTGCTGCGCAGCATCCAGAATGAGCTGGAAAACAATGAGAAAGAAAGAGGAAGAACTTGCCCGTAAATTTGGTTCCCTTTTCTGAAGCAGAGTGTGGGAACTATCTGGCCTACAAACAGTCAGTGATGCTTCACAGGAGCAACAGTGTGAGCTACAGAGCAGCAGAGACGGGACTTTTGTCCCACCAGGAGACTTATATATACCATGCACTTTCTTACAAGACCAATGCTACTTTCAGTATTAAAAGTCAAATAAGACTTGGCTGGTGTTGGTGAAGATATCGGAAGTCCCAGCACAGTTATTTTCAAACTCATTTAATGGAGTCACCTGATCAATCCTGTCCTACCCTTTACACCACATCATGTGAGGCCACAGCTGCTGGCTTCTACTAAAACAGGGCAAGGACTGGAAAACTGTTGCTGCTTCTTACAAGACACAAAGAAGTATATTTAAAGACTTTTGGGGAGAAGCTTGCCCCAGTAAGGGTCTAAACCACCAAAGTGGAAATTCATATTTGTGTTGACCTATTCTGAAGTGAAGACCTGCTCTGAAGATCTGATCTGATGAAGGGTCTGGTCACATGACCTCCTTATGGACCAGAACCTAGAATCTGGATTTACCCCCCTAACTTTAAGGATGTACATAAGACTTAAAATTCCTTTAAAACCAGTGGAAAGAAAAAGTATGTCCAAAAGGTTATTCAGGTTATAGATTAAATAAATTACTCCCTGGAAATGCCACTATCTTCTGATTTATGAATGTTTTTAAATGGCTGCAGCCCAAATACCATCCTACCCTCACTTTCACTAGGAAGAACTTCACCTCCAAGATTCTACAGCAAAAACTCTTTCTCTCTTGCCTTTATGAGTGAGTGTTGGTGAGGTTGGGGTGCTCACTGCTCCTTATCCCTCCACACTTTATGACAACATTTACATAAGTAGCTAATTGTATTGGGTTTGTGTGGCAAGGTTTTGGTAGCAGGAGGGCTACAGGGGTGGCTTCTGTGAGAAGCTGCTAGAAATCTCCCCCATGTCTGACAGAGCCAATGCCAATCAGCTCCAAGATGGACTTGCCGCTGGCCAACTGATGGTGGTAGTGCCTCTGGGACAACATATTTAAGAAGAGGAAAAAACAGCTGCGCAGCAATAGCTGGGGGAGAGAGGAGTGAGAATATGTGAGAGAAACAACTCCGCAGACACCAAGGTCAGTGAAAAAGGAGGGGAAAGAGGTGCTCCAGGTGCTGGAGCAGAGATTGCCCTGCAGCCCCTGGAGAAGAACATGGTGAGGCAGGTCATTCCCCTGCAGCCCATGGAGCTTAATGGTGGAGCAGATATCCACCTGCAGTCCATGGAGGACCTCATGCTGGAGCAGGTGGATAAAACCAAAGGAGGCTGTGACCCATGGAGAGCCTGCACTGGAGCAGACTCCTGGCAGGACCTGTGAGCCTGTGGAAAGAGGAGCCCACGCTGGAGCAGGTTTGCTGGCAGGTCTTGTGACCCTGTGGTGGACCCATGTTGGAGCAGTCTGTTCCTGAAGGACTGTACTCCATGGTAAGGACCCACACTGGAGCAGTTCATGAAGAACTGCAGCCCCTGGGAAGGACCCGTGTTTGAGAAATTTGTGGAGGACTGTCTCCATGGGAGGGCCCCCATGCTGAATCAGGGGAAGAGGGTGAGGAAGAAGGAGTGGCAGAGGCAATGTGTGATGAACTGTCTGCAACCCCTGTTCCCTGTCCCCCCGTGCTACTCAGGGGGAGGAGGTAGAGAAAATTGGGAGTGAAGTTGAGCCTGGGAAGAATGGAGGGGTAGGGGAAAGGTGTTTTTTAAGGTTTGGTTTTATTTCTCATTACCTTACTCTGATTTGATTGGCAAGAAATTAAATTAATTTCCCCAAGTCAGGTCTGGTTTGCCCATGATGGTAATTAGTGAGCGATCTCCCTGTCTTTGTCTTGCCCCGCAAGCCTTTTGCTTTATTTTCTCTCCCCTGTCCAGCTGATGAGGATAGTGATAGAGTGGCTTGGTCGACACCTGGCATCCAGCCAAGATCAACCCACCACACTAGTGCAGGGACAGCACACAGTCTTGGGGAAGCATTATGCCAAAGCAAACATCAATAGAGGGCAAATTACACTGAGTGCTACTTGAGGTACAATTTCTGCCTCCGAGATGGTCTTACATTGTATTATTGTCTTTGCTGCTTCATACAGAGGGTTCCAGTTTCATTATTAAGAGGATAGGTAATGTACTTGTAGCACAGATGGAGCAGTATGGAGAGGCTGGCTGCCTTGGCTACAGTTACAGGAGGAATCTGTCTTGGAGTAGGAAGCAGAGGTAAGATTCCGTAATCCTTGTTGTTTGTTCAGTCTGGCTGAGGGAAGCTGCTGGTTTATGTTTCCTCCTTGGGATCTCACTTCTGTTAAAACAGTAGATTAATTATGCTGACATGTTAAGGTCTGCAGAGTTTTAAAATGCTTTGTATGAATGATGCAGCAGATGCAAATCTTGCAATCTTGCACATATGCCTGTTCCCTTGTATGGGGGGTATGCTCTTCACACATATAAAAGCAAAGAATCAATGCAAAGAAGTTGCTGTTTCCCTTCACATCGACACTACTGCAAATTAAATGTAACTGCTTCTGCTTTATGCCCAACATATGAGAAGCTCACTGTGTTTTTTGTTTTTCTCCCCTGCATTGAAACTCTTTTGTTACATTTTTAAAAAGCAATGTGCAGGTATTTTGATAATGGAACATTTTAAGTACTTTGAAAGGGTTGTCTGTAACCTGGAACATTGTTTTTTAAAAGCTTAAAACACTGACAATAACATATAACTTTGTTTTGTGTGGTTTCTTTTTCTGCTACATCCCATTACTCTTCTCTGAGGTGAGTAACATTGGTCCTGAATTGACTAGCAGCATGACAGAAATGAAGAAAACAAGATAGCTTCCCAGCTGTGGTTTCAGCGCAGCAGTGTTTGGCACGGAGCATGAAATGAGTGAGGGATGAGTATCCCACTGGCTTTCTGCCCTCCCTTGCCCAGTCCTAAGCCCAAGCTGGTCTGGCTCAATGCAGAGTTGGAGGCTGCTTTAATTTCTGTTGATTGACACTGGCCCTTGGGGCAGCCAAGCATGCAGGGGGCTGCAGGCATACCCCATTCCCAGGCTTAATATGCATATCTCACGTAAAGCAATCTGCTCTGGCAGAGGTATAAGGTTGCCATTTTACTGGTGCTGGGAAACCCGTTGACTCCCCAGGCCAGCAGACGTCCTTGGCCCATAGGTAAGCCATCCATGTAGCCGCTCCAGATGAAGACTCTCTGATTTCTACTGTAAATTTATTTGCCCCTGCCTTTTCCTATTTTTGTGAGTTTGAAAGCAACTCTGCACTGCCAAGCCAGAAATGGCCAACTGAGCATGACAATGTTTGAAAACACAACAGTCAACTTGGCCCTGCCTCTCAAGCTTTTGAGATGCATTAAAGCAAAAGATGCACTGCGTGGGCTACCAGTGTCCTAACCAAGTGGCAGTCAGGTGAAGTTTGGAAGGGAGGGAGGCAGGAGGAAGGCCCTCACCAATTCCCCTGTCTCTGATTTACAACACCTTTGACGGCTACATGTGAGGAGCATCAGTTAGTGAATTATTTCAGATGGCCTGACTGGTGGCAGGATTTACAGCTTGTGCCTGTCCAGTGCTAACAGTTGCAGGTAAATCCAGGACTGGAGCTGTAAGCCTCTCTGCTAAAAAAACAGCTCCCCAGGCCCTGGATCAGCACATGCCACCCAGCCTCTGCAAGCCTGAGCAACCCCTCAGGGATACACCATGCCCCAGCTCATGCCCTTGCAGGTTTCCTCTTTTCCCCACTCCTGCAGCATAGCGAATTACAACGGATGGCTTCCCTCCATCTGTCTCAGGCGCATGTGAATCACGGAGCCGAACATGCACTATCAGGCAGGGGAAAAGATGTTAAATCACATCCTTCTTATAATGTGCCATGGTTACGTCTAGAATGATATGCTGCAGAGAGCTTGAGCCCACGGTCCTTTATTTAAGTATGTTAAACTGCACCACGTCATATAGTTTATTGCACACTCAGCATGTCTACCCAGAAGTGATTTTCTAGTGCTAGCAACAATTTTTTACCTGCTTGTGAGGCACAGGGCTTTACTATGCCCAATGAATCAAAGTTGTTCCCACTGAGAAGCAGGCAGGAAGCCTCCACGGCTGTTGGAGCATTCCCAGCCAGCTCGAGCCATTAGCTCTAAAGACTTTCTGACTACATTTGCATAAAATTATTTCTCCCCTCTTATTTCTCCTTGGATTATTTTTGTATTTCACTCCTAGATATTATTGACATCCTATAAATACCAGGGAGCATGCTTTCCATGCCCTGGGAGCGTCTCAGGAAGCTTGAGGACAGCAAGCTTCCACTTTTCTGGTTGTCCTCAGTGGATTTACCCAGCCAGTGTTATGAAAGTGAATGAGAAGCTTTAGTGTAAATACAAGATTTTGGATGCACACATCCTTTGCATTCAATGGGAGAAAACAGCTGTCAATACCTATAGAGCTGTGAAAAGTACTAATCTTCAGAGCTCTCATAATCTCCAGAAGCAAAGCTGGAAGAGGGGGGCACATGTCAGAAGAGGAGATATATGGAAACGAGAAGGCAAATTCGAGGCAGAGAGGGCTGATGTTTTCTACTTGTGGTTCCCACCATGCATGCAGGGTGTTAAGGCAAAAAGAAGTATCTTTTCTCCCCACATTTGTCCTACAGGAGTCTGTGTCTTGGATTGTGGTGTCTGCCGGCTAGTGGAAAAAACAGTAAAGCTGCAGTTTCATTGTAAAGTGTATCAAGAGAAAAGACACAGCACAAAGTAACAAAGTTAAATGGCTGTCAAGTATGTCGTAAATCATGAAATGACACCAGCCAACAGTCGGCTACATCTGGCATAAAGGACCTAGATAGGGAAAGAACGCAGGTACTGATATACTAAATTACCATCTCATCATCAGCATGATGGTG
Source organism: Scopus umbretta (assembly GCA_013400535.1). Taxonomy (NCBI): domain Eukaryota; kingdom Metazoa; phylum Chordata; class Aves; order Pelecaniformes; family Scopidae; genus Scopus; species Scopus umbretta. The sequence goes on along the minus strand of VZTL01033759.1, from coordinate 2,026 downwards.
AAGCAGAGAGTTAAACTGCTTTTTCAGAGGGGCTGCCTTGCCTGATACATCCATGAGATGATGTGATCTGACAAGTTAGTCAGTGCTTCACCCCTCCTCTAAACAGTGGAGAATTTCTTCCTGCTTCTTAGCAGAGACAACATTGATTTGCTGAGCTCATAATAACCCTGTGGGTGAGAGCTGTTGCGCTCTCATACATAGCATCTGTCTGAGATGTGTATGTTCCACACATTTTGGAAGAGAAAACCCTTCTCGCTCAGGCGGGAATCCAGTAAGGTCAGAGATGTCCTGGGCTGGAAAAGGGAAAGAAGAGGAACAAAGCAGGTCATAATGTGAAAATTCATTGAGCTAAACCATCAGGACACAAAAACTGTCATGGTATGTGTCATGGGCAGCTGCCTAGGTCATAGCTAGCTAGAGGTGGTGAACTGGCACATTAAATGATTAATACACAATTCTGTTTGCACCTCGAATGGCTTTTCTATAGCAGGAGGCTAGGTGGGGCACAATTAGAGGAAAGACCCTCTTCTCAGCTGTCCAGACACCTTGGATATGTATGTCTCAAAAAATCAGTTGGATTAACTGGGTAACTCTTCTGCAGTTCAAGCCCCATCTGTTACCAAGAGTTTGATGATAATGGATAACAATTGGAGCTAAATGAAAATAATTTGGGTGGCAGAATACCACTTAACAGGTTTGTCCCAAGACACTGAGGTTTGTTCAGAAAGGAAAGTCTGCAGCTTCTTCTCCAGCACGTCACCCAGAGCCCTGCCTCTTTTAATTTGCACTGATCTATGTCAAGTCATGAGGAGCACATTACTAGAACATAATATGAACAACTGTGTGACTGAAAAAGTATAATCTCCAACTGTAACAGACAATATGAGCTAAGCATCAAGTATCATCTGGCAGACATGACACATGAAACTACCAAACAGTAAGGATCCATCCAGATGCAGCACTATGCTCCAGGTTCTGCACTGGCCTGTGAAAAATCTTCTTGTCCTGGGGACAGGCAGTACACTCCTATATGAAAAGAATCATGGACCATAATACATAGTTTGATTTCACAACTGTGAAATTGTGAACAACAAGTAAACAGCATTCTATCCAATCCTTGTTTCATCTCTAAAGATTTCTTAATATGCTTTTTGTTCTGCCGGGAGTTAACATGGACCTTGTGTGGAAAGAAACAGGTGGAGTGTATGCACTTGTACGAGTATATGCACACAAGCATATGCGCATGGTGCTCATAGGTTGGGGGTTTGACAGCAGTGGGGTCTATTTATATGGGGACAAGCAAAATATGTTTTCTTTGCTCCCTTCAGGAGCAAATGAGCAGTAAGTGGGTGGGAGATGTAGGGAGCGCATCTGTCTCTAATCATCTACGTGCTGGGTGGCTGAGGGAGTGTGCTGAGAGGGATGCTGCTGCTTCCACGGCCCAGCATATCTGTGTTGTGCTGCACTTCTGAGGCAAAGTGCCCCTGGTGCACCTCCTGCCACGGCTTGTCCATTTTTCCTAGGCTGGGGCTGTGCAAAATGGTCCAGGCACCTACATAATCACAAGGATTGCAGTGATAAAGACTCAAAAGCAGAAGTATGCAAGAAGCTGACAAACTGATACGCTTTTTCTTGATTTTTTTACTAAACTTGTCTTACCATTGCACCCTAACAGACACTACTGATCCCTTGCCCCACAATCCCAAATACACAACACTCTTTCACTGCCAGATGAATAAATTATTTTTAAAAAGAGTATGGACTTCAGCAGCACTGGTGGGCTACTGATGGCTACCTCAGTGGGGAAACTGTCCTATACAGCTTTGTAATCTGTAGGGGCAGGTGAGGTGAGGAGTTGGGAAGTGCTCCAGAGACCCATCACTTGCAGTAATCTGAATACTTAAGACAGCAAAAGACCACCTGGAAAGAAGAGCATAGGCAAATAGAACGAGCCATATACCTGAATAAGCAAGGATAGGTAGGCAAAAATGCAGCCCAGGGAAACTCCCAAAAGCCTGAATGTACA
>VZTL01033757.1:6294-47029 GCA_013400535.1 Scopus umbretta | reverse complement strand
AGCTACCTATGTGCCCCTGCAGAAGCCCTGCTAGCAATAAAACACTCTGGTGGCAAACAGCTAATTCATTAATTAACCACAGTATTTGCTGGAAAGCAAAGCACTAAACAACGCTGCACAGAAAGTGCAATTGCGGTTGTTCCAGGTCCCTGTCTGCAGTGTGTGCGGCAGAGGCAAGCAATGCCTATGCTGTTTCTAATTATTCCAATTATCATGGCACACTATGAAAACTTGATTAATAACACTGAAGATATTGTTGTGGCAATTAGCCATATGGTTGTGGGACTTTATTCTGTCACGATTTAGCCATTAGCATCTACTTATGTTTGTCAGAACAGAGCATCCGTGACAAGTTGGAGTTCCGCTCACCTTGCCGAGTCCCCGGTGAGCAACACCAGAGAAATGTTTATTCCTGGGAGCCCTGCGCCTGAAGTAAATTTTTCATGTGGCATCCGGTCTGACTGGGGACAAATGTCAAGTAGCTTACGCGACGACCCATCAAGCCAGGCTCCCTCTGCAAAAGGTACCTCATGAACGGCTTGTCAAGGCAGACTTCTTTCAGGGGATGATTTGACCAGTAAAATCAGTGTCAAATGTCTTGTATTCGATGTTTTCAACAGCTAACCATTCAGAGAGCATACACCTACCCTTATTTAGATGTGATGAAATGCTCTATTATGATTTTACACACCTTTGATTTATGTATTACCGTGTGCTTGAAATGTATATCTCCAAGTAGAGGGACCACAGGGCAGCACTACTGTCAGGATGGTCAGCTGAACTGACAGCTACATGAGCTGACAATTTTTATGAGCCATCTTTTAAAATCACAAAGTTTCTCTTAAAAAACAAGCTTATTTTAATCGTTCTTTCCTTCACTTTGTGGTCAGAATAACTGTTCATCTCTAAGACACAAGGAAAAGCTTTAAAAAATTCATTAATAACGGAAGGCTGCCTTTTTTCTCTCCCGAAAGCACAGCAGTAGCCTTACCACTTCCCTAACATCTCTTGCAAATCAGCTAACACAAATGTGTTTATATCGGCACATCACTCAAAATCAAAATGTTTGCAATCAAAGACAACTCCAAACTTGACTAGTTGTCCACAGCTAGGAATCAAGAAGTTAGTCCTTATTAAAAGGAGTAGGAAGCACTAAAGTATTAGCATCTTGCTGCACAGGAATGCCATATATACAGTTGATGAAAGTGTGCTTACCTATTTTGGACATGAAAGGAGGAAGCAATAACCCAAGTTTATGGAAATGACAGTAAAATGACATTATTTAAGAAGTTTTAAAGAAACGCAAAACTTTAAGAAAACCCAGAGTATTGTAGAAATTAACCGGCTACTCTTAAAAAGAACAAGAACTGTTATTTTTCATCTATTTTTCCAGTACATCTACCTCTACCCTAACGGTAGCTTTCCTTTTATAGTCACTATCTTCCATCTGTATAGAACTTTCACACACTGTGAGGAGACAGATACATCATTTAAAACCATAAAAGTAATTGTAAAGAAATAAAAATAGAAAGACGACTCTGAGCAGGTGTAATATTTTTAACTGAATTTAACTCGTTATTTAATGACAAGAACTTTAGTTGACAAGACTTCTGGGCATAAAACTTGATGACAAATGTCCACGTAGGAAAAGAAGAATGATGTGTGCACCTCACACAGCTCACTACTAATAGGGATATATCAGCAAAACAAACTTAATCGGCTAAAAGGAGGGACTGGATCTGCTTCTCATCAGACATACCAACTTATAATGGAGAGCTAGTTCTAAGGATGAAAAAAAAATCAGTAAAGGCTTTTTTCCATTTATGCCTTTTCGATTGAGATGATCAAGTTTGTTTTTAAATAACAGCGTTTGTGGAAAATTATATACTGACTGTCCTAGAAATCCCATCTGTGCACATAGACATTCATATGTGGAGGGGGATTGGGTGTAAAGGAGGTAAACAATTCAAAGTGGGAAACAAGGAGAGAAATAAATACTAGGCAGGAAAGAAGGAAGAGATGAAGGAGAGACAAGAAGGAACAGAAGATTTAGCTGGAAGGGAAGTATCAGTGAGGATTTTTTTCCTAAGAGCTGTGGAGAACAAGACAGATGACCTAAGGGGTAATATGTGTGCCATGTGGGCGCTGGGCTCAGCCCTAAGCCTGCGCAATGGATTCATCTTTCTCCTTATCCGTAGCGGGTGCTGGTAGGAAGTGGAAGCAGCAGCATATGGCCTTGCTCAAAGCTGACCTGACTGTTCTCTCCAAAGGTGTCTGCAGGACTCTCCCCCTGCCCACCACACAGCTTCTCAGACAGACAGACAGACAGAAGACCCTGCAGCTGGAGGTGTGACCCTGCAGAGGGAGCAGAACTGCCATTTTCTCGGGCTGCATTCTGCTCTGTGCCATGCTGGAGATCTGCTCTCTACTTTGCAGGCCATTGAAACAATACAAATGTGATTACAATTAAATGAATAATGAGACTGCAGACTATACGGTCTGTTGGTTAAGATGATGTATCTGTTTTCTTCCTGTTATTCAACCACAAATTTTGGACATAGTTTAGTTGAATACATGCTATGTTCTCAGCTAGTATTGACAATACTTAGAGCAAACTAGGAGGATGAAAGAGGAGTTAAAAACTATGCTATCCATCTCCACGGTCAAATCATATCATGCCTGAAATATAGACAGATCAGATGAGACCTTAATTATTCCTCCTTGGCCAAAGTACTTGTCTGTTAAATCTCTATGCTAGGAAGAAGCTCTGTCCTAGGAAGAGATTTTGGCATGCGCAGCAAGGCAATAGGGGATTAGAAACCAGGAGAGTTTGGGTTATCCTGAGAACTGGGCACACATTCATTGCCACACACATTTGGGACTGGCCATATGGGCACCAAAAGTACAAGTCTTACAGAAAGCCATGCTTTAAACAACTCCTGTGCCCCAGCTCCAGGCAAAGGTGTAGGGAGGCAGTGGGGGCTCTTTCTGCTCCATTTCTTACTTATACAGGATTAAGTACTTACAGGAACTTTCTACTACGTATATGTGGGTTTCTGATTATCCTTGGCACTGCAAACTTGGCTGGAACTTCTAGACCCTATTTTTGTCTGCTAATTCACTGATTTAGATTAACTTATTGTTATATATGGACCAAAACCAGCCACAATGAAAAATATGCTTGCTCTACCTCAAACAGCTGCTCCACTTCAGAAATAAAAAAGTACTTTTTCTTATTTGTTTCTTACCAACCAGAAGTTTTCCTTCAGCAAAGAATTCAAGTTCCAATTTTCTGTATGCTTCTCAGAAATTTTTGGGTGGAAAAGGGACACTAAAAATCCCTCTCCGCCTCTCTGGAAGAAAATCTGTTGCACGCTTATACATTTGAAATAACAGATATCTCAAAATGACACTAATTTGAATTCTATTGTCCTCTTTATACTTTGATCTGTTTCCTTAAAACTGTATTTTAACTTACTTCTAAAGAGAAATATCTTTAGAAGTACCTACCACTTTCCAATGCTAATGTGAGAGGTGCACAAGGGACATTTCAGGATTGTTTTTAGGCAGCTTGAAAATGGACCTGACATGCTAATCCTCTGGCACTTCCTACGACTGGCAAATGCAGATGGGGAAAGTGTCAGTCTGATGGGGTAGAGGTGAATGCCTGTTTCATTGGAGGCATTTTCATGAATGCAGGTAGGCCCTGCTGCAGGCTGTTCCCTAGCTTTTAGAGAAACAGAGATATGGGGAAGGATGTGATCAGATACAGGATAAATGATCCCTAAGGGGAGGTATGAAAAGGAAGGGCTGGAGGCTAGCTGTGTCTGAAGGCTAATTTATCTAACCATAGTCTTCCACACTCCAGCATAACGATGCCACAAGGTACCTGAAGGGTAAGACGCCAGAAATGTGCCTGGTGTTGCATCTGGTCTAGTGGAGCCAAATGCATCAGTCTGTTAAACAGACTGATCATACCAGGCAGAACAGCATCTAGCACTGGAAACCACCTGCCAGATGGGCTGAAATGTTTCCTTCAGTTTGTGGGAACAGAGTAGCACTTTAAAACAGATCGCACTGATTCGTGATAACCTCAACAATTCCTCCAGGCACATCTTCTTGACTGAATTCTTGCTCATGGTTGTTTGGGATGTAGGTGGTATTTTATTTGAAGGAAATTACGCTATTGAGTATTTAGTTGGCTGTGACAGGTAGAACGCATCCTTTGAGGAGGTGGCATCTATCTCTGTCAGTTGAACCACGCTGTGAAAACACTTGCCAATGATTATTATAAATTTTCTTACTGCCTTGGATGGTATTCCACAATCTTAGATATGTGATCTCATGCCTGCTTTTAAAAGGTCACTGACTGGGATACCAATCATTTATGGATTTTACTTTCATATAGAACTTACGTGGTCTCCAAAGGATCTGTTCACAGAGAATTTAGCAAACTTTTGATGTCCAAAACAGGCTGACTCAGCAACAGCTCTGATTTGGATCACAGAATTTGAAAATGTGGGCTATCCTTGCAGCATTATCTATTTTTTTTTTTTCTGTTAGAAGCTCCAAGTCTGAGGTTTATACCCTAGGACCTCACTTTTACTTGAGGGAAACAACTTGTACCACAAAAATGATTGGAGCAATCACATTCAAATTTCCTATTCAGTTTCCTGCTGAAAATTATCTTCAGAAAACGCACATCATCGCAGACTTCACCTTGGCTTGTGAGAATTTGTGCACTCTTGGGAGTTCATTTGGATTCTGTCCAATCATTAGTAACAAATATGACCTTTTTAATCCAGCATCAACTTAGGAATGCACTTGGTGAGGGCAATAAGAACTACAGTTTAGAGGATAAAGGAAGTGAAAGCACATCCATCTTTGGAAAGCAAATGTAGCTCACAGGATGAGGCACCGATTTAGGAATCGGGACACATAGCCATAGGCAAATTATTGTCCCATATAATTTTCCTCTCTTTATGGAAGATAAGCATAACAACTTCCATTAAGTACTATGTATTAAAATCTTTATCAGAGAAATCCTTGAATTAAAAAGCAGTATTTTAATATTGTGATAAAACAATTATGAATAATCTTTTCATGAATACCACAATATATAAAATGATGGGGTTTTCAAACATCAAACCCAGAGGCTGAGATTCGTACATATACAGGATATTCTTTCCTCAGCACTGCTTAAGGTGAGCGAGGGTAGTGTTTATCAGTTAACCTATCGCTATTGGAAAACAACAAAAGGCCACAAGTTCTGATTCTGAATGTGTCCTTCAGAAGTACAGATTTTACATACACACAACAAGAAAAGAAGAAGCTGCGTATCTGAGGGAAGGATGATGCATACTATAAGACACAATTCTACTGCAAAGAGGCGCTTTGAAGGTCAAATGTACAGATGTTATTTTAGAGACATTAACGTTTGGAAATAATAAATAAATAAAAAACCCCACCTAAAAGACACTAGTTTTATGGCACACTGTACTTTCTCTCAACCTTGTATTTCAAAATCTGTAAATTACTTCTGTCCTATCCCTAGTCAAAAAACATCTTACCACTTCTCTCCTCTACTAACAAACCTCTACCCCACAGTTATCAGATACTTTTCAGATTCACTGGCTGATAACCTACTAATTAAACTCAGAGCAATAACTGTAGCTCAAACTTAGGTTTTCAGTTTGGTAGGTCTACTTCAGAGTTCAGGAAAAGCTTGTGTGTGTGAGAAAGCCTGCATAATTCTTCAACCATAACGGTTGCTTTAATGAAAGATTTTATTACTACTTACACACCTTGTACAATACATTATTATATTATTAGCCAACCGCATCACTATGAACTGTTTAATTACAGGTACGAGTAAACGAAGCTTATACCTTTAGGTACTTATTTATTGTATTGGTCAGCAATACTAGACAAGAGATGAAGATACCTGTAGTATAGAAGCATTCCTCCTCCAGTGCCTCAGAAAACTTCCTGAAGTACTGATGGTGAATCTTTTTAATGTCTAACAATAAATTGACTTTAACAATATCTTTTTATAGTCTCAGACAGACAAGGGCTCTACTGATGCTGAACTTGCCCTCAAACTACAGATTTACCATCATTGCCTTAAAACTAGACACCGTGCTACACATCCTGCTACACAAAGTGACAAACCAAACCTTTAAAGTGATTTGATAAAGGTTTTCAAAACCAGTTGGAATTTACAGAAGGCAAAACGGTTCACTTAATTTTTGAGTTTTTTGAGGTTATGCCCCTTGTATAACCTTTTGACTACAAATCCCCTTCAATTTAATGTTGATAATGAGTATTAAAACTCAAAGGCATTGAACCAATTGCTGTCAGTTGTGCCATTGCACAGATATATGCAAAGTTATTAATCATGTGAAATGCAGATTTACTGAGATAGTAAGTAAACTCTTAATGGCAAGGATATAGGTGACTTGGGTGCTAATAAACTTATGCACCCCGGATGATTAAAAGCTGGAGTGAAAGGAGGATGACAACAATATGTTCCATTACTATTAGCAATTTTGCACTTATTGATGATGATGCAACTGAGACTGGTGTAGCTGCAAGCATGACATATGTTTCCAGGAACTGAGGCCAGAGGAAGTGTTTTAACCAAGGAGGTATCAGGCAAATAAGCCTCAATCTGCACTACAAATTGGGCAGAGTACAGAATCAATGAGCTAGTAGTGACTTTAACTGACATAGACACTAACTTTGTGGAGCTTAATGACTTTTCTGTTGTATAGTTATAATATTGAGTTTCATTACCATGCCAAACTGCTCCCGTATAATTCATTCAAGGCAAAGAAGAATGATGCTTCAAAGCAGAAATTTGAAGTTACACACTTAAAACTCAGCAAATGCATACACCTAATTCCTGCCACATTGTGAAATCCTAGTTCTGCATGTATATCTCCTTTAGTTCTCATTTTTACCAAAATATGCATAATTTTAACACTAATTTCTATTAAAATATGGAACATAAAACATAGCAGATGCATGCAGACAATTAACATATTGTATTAACTTCTGCATTTTTTATTCCTTATTGAATCCTCTGTATTGCATTAGCTTTATTTTGCATTTTGTTTTCCTTTACCTATCATAAAAATAATTTGGTTTTCCTAATGTTATTCTAAATGATTTTGATTGGATCAATTCACTTATCATTGGGGTGAAGAACTGAGAAGGGGTCAAGCACGTACCTTAGCTGCTGAAGTCAATTTTCTGCTACACTGAGTCAAGAGAGCAACACTGCATCTGTTTGTATTGTTCTGTATCGGTAAATGAAACTTTCCTTTTTTTTTTTTTTTTTAAACAAAAGCTTGGTATTTGCAAAAGCTGTAAGACTGTGGAGACCATAATCTAAAATCATGAGAGCCACAATTTTTATGACTACAATCTTCTTTTCCTGGTGTTCAGGCAGTGGTTTTGGGGTGGATTGCGCTGCATGCGTTCTGATGAGACATTTACAATCTCCTTTATGCAAATTACCCCAGCAGCTGTTTAAGAGCTGTGGTTGTCAGACCAGGCAAGGAGAATGTGATTTGGTATGTCACAAATGGGGCAGGGCTTTATTAGGCTCTGCTAGAAAGTTTTAGCAGATGCCTTAGTGAAGATTCAGTGTGATCCTGTAACCCCATTATAACTTTATTGCTTATGGAAAGGAAAACACAAAAAGCTCCCAAATACCGTGGGGATTCTCAAAAATAAGCACTTCACACGATGCCTATTTCTGAATTAAGTGTAAATAATAAATGTAATCCTATCATTTAGAGTGGAAAACCTGCAGTTTTCCCCAAAGAAATCAGATGCAGCTGAAGTTTTCCTGGGGAAAAACCCAGCAATAACACCTTTAAGACTAAGAGAAAATTTTATGAGCAACTGATGAAGACTGGTTTTTGCCTTTAAGAATGACTCATCATCAAACAAATACTACCATTTACAGGTATAAACATTAAGATCCTTTGATAAGACTGGCAGTTGAAAATGCTACCTTTGGATTAACACTGAACATCCCCTGGTCAGGAGACAGATTAAAAGAACCACAGAGGATTCTTTTAGGACTGAAAGAGAGCTCCATCTCACTCAGTCCACTTCCCTGTCATTGTGAGTTAAGGTATTACAGGTTGACTCTTTATTAAGATTCATCTTATACAGATGTTTCTTGTTCTTCCTACTCTTGTCATCACACAGCTCCAGAACCTCACTCCTAGAACAGGTAGCAAGAATTACAGCCCCCTTACAACCTTCTGATATTCAATATAAAAATTTGAGGCCATTTTGCATCATTTTGCTTTTGGCAACACTGTCCAATTTTAACTCACTCACTTTCTTACCCAGTGTTTGTTCCCTGACACATTTCTAGAGACCAGTCATATCCTCTCACCTTCTGCTTGATTTGGCTATATAAGTTAAACTCCTCTCTTAATCTCCTCTTGAAAAATGACGATAATCAGCAGAATGGGGAAGCTAGATGCTAGCAGCTACACTTTAGCAGTTCGGATTCCTCTTTCCTGAATACAGTTAACCAGAAATATATATGGCATTTCAGATGAGGTCTTACTGTTATCTCCAATGGCATCAACACTCTTCTATCTCTTCTAGAAACACCGGTAGCCTGATAGCATTTCTCTTTTACACAGCTCATCAACTTGGTGGCTCTTAGATGTTGTGACTCGCTGCCATCCTTTAATTGAACTTTTGGGGGAAATTAAAGCTCACTCCCCTTTTCTTCTCCTCTGTCAACCTGCATTTTACCAGTTATGCCTCATCTGTCTGGGCATACAGCTGTCACTAATACTGCCACCTAGTGGCAATATATAACATAAAACTATTTAGAGGGAAAAGTATTTTTTTGGGTTTAAGACTGTAAAAATTTCTCAGAATACGTATTTTTTTTTACTTATTTTTTTTAAAAGCCAAAAAGCTGTAAATTCGAATTCCTCAGAAAAATAATGTGGCCAGTCCTTATTTAAGTCTATTCAAGGACTGAGAATTTAAGTTTTACATAAATACCAAAATAAAATACTTTTAGAATATAAATATATGTCATCATTTATTTGAATTTGGGTTAAGACCAAAAGAGAGTTCAAAGGAGATGACTTGGAGTGAGGGACCACTGAAAACAGTTGTTTGTAACAGAAGTTGAATTTTGACCTCAATTACATCAGTTGCTACGGCAAATATTGTAACATGTATAGTAGGCATTATGAAAAATCCTTCCAGTTGCCATTTGCAAATATTACAACAGTAAACTATATACTGAAGGAATTAGGTAAAGGATAAAATTTTGTAACAGAACAATTTTAAGGGAAACCTCAGTACAGTTAAGTATATTATCCTTAATATATATATCTGTGCTGCTTAGGAGGATATACTACATTCTTTCAAGATTGAAGGTCCCTGCTCTGAAAATAGTACCCCAAAAGACAATTGAAAAGTAAAGGAAAAAAGAACTTGAATCTAATTTCTGTGTGTGCAAACACATAGGACAGTCCTCCTAAAACCTGGTTGCCAAGCAAACACATTAGACCATAGAGTGACGGCTGACGTTAGGACATTGACCGCTCAGAAGAACCATTAACGTAAGCACTAGAATTAAAATAGTTTTTTCAAAATGTGAGTTTTTCCATGAGGAAACTACAAGTAACTGCCCCAAAGGGCTTCAAGACAGTATGATTAAAATATGCAAAATGCAACAAATTTGGGTTTCACCTTTTCATCGGAGTATGATCAGAATAAACTTCTTACACTAACTCAAAACTGCATGGGGATACAAAAGATCTATTAAAACTATAAACTGCAACTTTAACATTTTCTTTTCCTCAAGAACACCTTTCTCACACCCCTCTTGTACAACAACCTCTTCAAGTATTTCATCTGATCCCACAGAAATGCTGACTTCCCACTTACAGCAAATTCTTGAATGGTTTGTGACAGCTTTAAATAGAGGCCTGTCTATTACCAATTTAGTGTCTGTCTGAATTGAAACTGCCCACAATTTTCTGAGATTACTTTTCTTAGCCATGATTCTTTTTGTTCAACATTTTTCTGAACCAGGCTCGTTATCTTTGTAAAAGCGGCCGAGGCTAAAGAACTGCCGTCTTGGAATGACCATTATAACCAAACACTGTACCTAGTTTTGAAACCTGCTGTATGGGTTTCCCAAATCAGTCTTCTGGATGCCCATAGTTGCTTTCCCCTGTGCAGCATCTCTCCGCCTGGGAGCAATGGAACTGTCTGGGCACTCATCTAAGCACGCATTTCAACCTACCAAAAACAGCTCAGACTTTCTTGAAGTTCAGTAAAGGTAGCCCCTTCTCCATTCACACTGATACTCCACTCTCTCCTCGTATCCACCTACCAGGATCTATCACTATTTACTTGAATGGGGAAGGAAAGCAGAACAAGCCCTACTCTGCACGATAAAAGGTTCTGCAGACAGGCCTTCCATAGGTCCCTCAGCCCAGATGTCCCATCACTTCCCCTGCCCACCTCTGGTGAGGTCTGGCAGAGGCGGGGCACTAGGAGCTCTGGGGGCTACCATGAGGAGCTTCTGTCAGCCCAACTAGGCTGGCTCCACCTCTGTCAACACCAACCGTGGCACCTGAACAGCAGTTGCCACAGTGGTGTTTTTTGTGAAAAGGTGGTTGTACCACTGACAAGGCCAGAAGGGTCACGGAGGGAATAGCAGCAAGGACGTGTTCCCAACTGGAAACGCGTTATGGATTGCTGATCCCTGGTGTTTCAGGGTCCTCTCTGAGGTTCGTTTTGGCTTTATGAGTTAATCACGTCAGGAGAAGTCATTTTAACTCACATGCCTTCAGGAGTAATTATACATTTAAATGATTAAACAAATCAGGAAGAAAACATATCTACCGCAGAACGAAAGCAGTTAACATTGAAATCCTTTTTTATATTAGTAACACAAGTCGTTTGTAAATAACATGCTCATTTTAGATATGTAAGGAGTTCTGCCATGCCCTGCAAAATAAATTATATTTTATTGGTGCCCGGGTGTTTCATAACTTCTATTTATTTGCTGCAAGAGTGGAGAATTAAGATAGAGTAGTTTATTTCACCAAAAGACTGACAAATGGCTCATTAGACACTTATGGAGCTGAAGCTAATTGTACGATTTTTTTGTTGTATTAATTGTCACTGCCTGCTTAACTGGCTAACATTGGTCATCAATACAGAGCTTTTTCCTTTCAATCTCCAAGAGGGAGGTGTAAAAAAAAAGGAATTTTAAAATAAACAGAGCAGCATTTATTTCCTAATATAAACAAAAATACTATTTGGATTGAAGGAGCATGAGGGAGGAGTAAGAGAGGATTAATGTGCTGGCTGTTCCCCACTGGGGCCACCAATAACAATCAATCCCAAACAGCAGTCACCTCACATCATCTAACAGCTTGAATCGCAGATATTCAAAGATTCTCTCTCCTTTTTTTTTGTTCAGATTAAATATCATTTACATTGCATACTTTTTTTTTATTTCGTCGGAGACATAAGGTCAGAATTGATTGAATATGTACTACCTGCATATAATGATTTCCAGTTTTTTACAATCATGTGCTAATGCTGCACAGTAATGGCCTATGGATGAAGAGACAGATGTACTACCAGTCATTCGCTACACATTTGCATTAACAAATCATCATTTAATTGAAGCCCATCCAACAAGTTTATGCTACTTAAATAAAGTTCCTTTCAATAAAAGATGCCACAATGACACATGGTTGTTAACTGCAAGGTAAATAAAAAGTAGTATTTATTTTCTTGTCACTGGTTTAGGTAAGTATTAAAACATACACTTATTAATTTGTATTTTGCTCAGAAATAAACCACCTGACATCTAACATAGCAATGCAAGCTAGTACTACTATGAGACGAGATAATTCACTTTTAGAAATAATCGTTTTGTAACACCACAATTTCATGCTTTACAGATTTTTATTTCCCCCCAAAATATATAATAGAACATAGCTTATATAAAGGCTATACATGAGTTGTGTGTTAATACTTTTAGGCAAGCTCTAATAATACAAACCTCAAACCCTGCTGTTATCAACATGGGCTACAATTTTTTTTATGTCTCATTGTTGACTACAAACATTGGCACCACACTTAGAAATCTAGTTGCCTCCCTCTACAATTTAGATATTACTGCTTTCTTTTTAATACTGTCTAGGGAACAATTCAGGTAGGTTGTGATGCCCCTACATGTTTCAGATATAGAAAACCACTATCTATTCATTTCTTCTTTCAGAACGTGTTGCAAAATATTAAAATCTTAGAAGAAAGCATGTCATAAAATGAGGAACCTATAAAACCAATTTTCTCTTCTTCTAGAGATGGTTTAACAGTACTTTCAGCATATTCATTTCATAGCACATTTTTGCATCTGCAAAGCAGAAGAACGGTATTTTGGTACTGTCTGTAAAACTGACAAACAATACTTCGAAGCTAACATGCAGGGACAAGGAGATATATTTTTAATTGTGTTTTTGGCTTAAATCTACATTTTCTAGAAACCAGAATCTTTCAGGATGAAAGCACTATATAAATGAAAGATGGTATTAGTAATAATAGTTGACATGCTTTACTACGCTGGTATTGGCTTACATCTAAACGCATCATTGCAATCTTTTATTTACCTAAATACAAAAATAATCAGCTATTTCCCTTTTCCTGACGATACACTGAAAATAAAATATTTATAAAAGAAAAAAAAAAAAGAAGTATCTTCAGAAAACTAGAAAATACATTCTGAGAGTGGGAGAAGGCAGCTTTTTTCTAACCAGACAAAACAGACTTTAAAGGTGAACAGATATCTCTTCCTTCCCTGCAGGACAGTGTGGGGATGTGAGGAGACAGGGAAGTCTCCAAGTTGACCTTTCGTTGTTGTTATCGGTGATCGAAAACATAGAAAAAATGTCACCATACCAAGACTGAAACTACAACGTGAAATTCAGAAATGTATCTTAAAGCACACTGCAGCATTCAAGACGGGATAAAACCTAAGATTTATTTCCTCAGACAAGAAGCAGTGTATAAAAGCTACAAAATGCAAAATGCAATCCCATACAAAATAAACAGACATACAAAAAAAACCCTACTGTGATTTGCCTGCATGTTCTCCAAGCTTTTTTTATATGCTCGCTCAGAACAGTAATTACAGATCTTGCAAGTTGACTTCTGTTTTCCAGAACTATAAGTTGTACGTAAAACATGCCTTTTCATCGAAACAATTACCATTAATCAAACCAGTGAAAGCTAATACCACTCAAGTCCAACCTACTGCTGTGCCCAGCAATATATCAAACTGTCTGTTGTCAAACACACTAAACAAACTTCAACAGACTGTTCACTACAAATAAGAGAAAACATGCTTGCTAAGTATTTTTTAGTCAAATTGCAACCTCCGTAATCCATTTTGACACTGGATTTTAATTTGAAGTAGTCAATCACAGTCTCAGAAAGATACGTATGACTACAGAGAGGTAACTCATTGGGACTAACAAATGAGTACCTGCAAATGATTACTATAGCCCCAATTTGTTTATGGATTTCTATCCATGTACTCAGGTTTGTTCCTTTACTCTATCAACTTGTTTCAACTGTGAGATTTTGAATTTAAAAGAAAGAAGAAAAATTAAAACTATGTACTACTTTTCACTGTTACTGTCCTAGGAACACTTACACCCCTAACAAGTTTAAAAATACTATGTCTTCTTCCACATTCATAACCATTTAAACTATTATTAGCATTTTAAAAAAAAATCTTCATTACAAAGAAGCTGCTACCTTATAATTCGCTCATATATTAACAAAAACCTATCTCCAGCAAGTCAAATTCATATTAAACACAGATCTCATCCACGATGACATAAATAGTCAACGAAAATAGATATACTTACACTTCTCATGGCACCTCCCCTGCCCTACCTAAGAGTCCTAACTATTTTCTTAATAAAGAAATACAGCATTTGGTATCTGACTGAAAAAGAGTCTACCAGTGAAGTCAGTCTTTTTTGCCATCAGTAATCAATGCAGAAACTGAAGTTTTATATAAAAGAAGAGATACAGAAGGACAGGAATACTGGAAGTTAACAAACAGATCAGGCCTTTATTACCGGCAAGCTCCATTATGGATCTGTGAGCTTTGTAAGCCAAGCTCCCCCAAGTGTAATTAAATTTTTATTTATAATGTGTTTGTGACTGTTAACTTTGTGTTGCCTCTGCTTGTTTCCCCCCCAACCCAATGCGAAATAGTATTCCACATTTACTGCTGCAGAGTGGCGCTTTATTCAGTTGCCGAATTCATCTCTAGCCTTATAAGAGATGAGGAGTACAAATAAACATATTGTGTATTATTTATACACAAACACCCGTGTCTTTAAGCATAGATATATACATACACGCTCCTGCATGCAGACGCTGTAAGCCAAAATTGAGGACAAAAGAAGTACATGTCAGTTAAAATTGAACACATGTGAGCAAGCATCACTTTTTTCTACCAAGAGCACTATTTATCACATATTTATATTGTGGAGAGACAGGAAAGCTTCAGTAAGACAGGGCGATGCAGCACTGCAGAGTACATTTTATGCTGCAAGCCATGTCTGAGATTAGTGTAAACGTACCAGGAAAAGGTTCTAAACTCCAACAAAACCAGCATCTACGCTTTATTTTTTTGTTCATTTATGAAGAGGACTTCATGAAAAAGCCCTCTGACACCAAGAATATATTCTTTATTTTTTGTATTAACTCTATTCCCTCCTCCATTCAGGTACTACCCTCCGGTACCAATAGTTATATAAAAAAAAAAAAAAAAAGCTTAATATAAGTATCCACAGGAGGATCTCTTCTCCCCTTGAAAAACTGCAAATAAAGATGTCAGCCATTGAGTATATTTGTGGCGTCTCCAGCAGCTGCTGTTAAATACCAGCTGGTCTAGCTGATTAAAATTACCTCCGAGTTGGTATTATAAAGATGCCTGGGCAGCGTTGCTGTATTAATGGATTATTGAGTGAGCGATGAAAACCTTGGCCAGCTGATGCGTTTTATTACAGATAGGCTTTATGATGTGTAATCACTGTAATTTTTATAACTAGAGGAAACAGGAAAAAAAGCAGAACCTTCTTTCCCCCCTTACACATACCGAAATCAGTTAAACCAGATTTTTTTTTTTTTTTACTTAGAAGTTAGCTAAACAAATAATTTGTTTTTTAATAGTTTCTCCATATGTAAGACTTCATCCACACCTACACATACACAAGGAATGAAAAACTCTTATGTTTAAGGCTACACTGTATTTACCTATTTTACATATGTTTAGATTTACACATTGGGTATTTATTTCATCCTTTGACTAACCAGGCGAGCGCTGCAACCGGCTGTGTGAGATAAACCCTTGTGCATTATTTAATGACTGAACTACACTGCAAACACACCTTATATTCTCCAAGTTCAGCAATTCAAGCAATGAGGTCTTACGTCTGGCCTGTCCATCTCCGCTCTCCTTCATTTTCTTCCCCTCCTATCCCAAACCTTCATGCAGTATGTCCTTCAACAGTCTCTCAAATTTTTCCCCCTTACTAACCACCTATTTACCAAGTTGTCTTGTTTTCTGATGGCAGTTTGGTTTGCTCCTAAACTTACTGTGGCAATTAGGAAAATCATGTAACTGTTACCATTTTTTGAGATTTAAGAAAAAATTAAGACTGGGCACTTGGAAGAATCAGATACATTGGTGAAACATTTTATTACAGATGACTTCTCTTGTGAGGTGATTCAGCAGCCAAGCCAAAGTTACCTCCGCCTGAATGCCATTTATGGAAAGCATCTCAAGTAAAAATACTTCAATTTTTTCAGGAATGGACACAAACCAAAAGGCAACTAATGATATCTGTGGAACAGGAACTGCTGAAATGTAAAACCAAAGTAAGAAAAAAAAAAAAATCTCTATCAGTAACCTTAACTTGAACCTCTTCAATCTCTCTTAAGGAAATGTAGCATTGCTCATCTCTTTCCAGATTAGATAATCAGTATTAACTCCTCCACAAAGTTTAGAAAATAATTCTTTCTAATGTTCAAAAAATTGAAACAAGTTACAGAATTGTATAGGACCCTATGAAATATGGCTGGGTATTATTCCAGCCCATAAAGTATAGAGTTGAATTTTTGGGAGATGCTACTGCATCATACACATTCACGTGCAACCTCTATGGAGAATTTTTCTATTCAGGTTGGTGGAGTTTATGCAAAGTACCGCAGACCGATCATTTAAACCATTTGTTAGAAGAAAAAGCTGCTCTAAGCCTGGAATTTAAGAGATCAAAAGATAATTTAGATCAAAGATGCATCAAAAATAGATAAAAAATAATTTAACCAATGAGGTTGTTAAAGGCAAGGATTTTACAATGGACAAAATTTTTGATTTAAAGGTGAGTCTTCAAAATAATTTCTGGTCCATTCAAGAGCAAAACAATCTAGGCACTCTACTTTTTTTTCATACCAGGATAACCTAGACTGTCTTACGGTACAAATTATGTGTTTCTAAATTCAACATCTGAATGTCTCAATATGTGATATACATCTCTGACTAATTACCTGTCTATTGTGAAACACTTCTGCACTGCCATGACTAGCAGTTGAACTGATGCTAGTCTCTGCAAAAGGAAGGAGAAAAGCATATTTCACAAGGTAGGGATGGATATTGCGGATAAGCAGGCCTTTACACTCTTTCTAAGTTCACTGTTTTCTTTCTGCAGAACATCTGAGCAAGGGTAAGGGAGATGGGCAAAGCCATTCGGGCAGGTCAAGGAAGAAAGTGTAAGGTGAAGCTACACCGAGCAGTGAAGCCGCACGGCTCCCTGCAGTACATAATAATAGCTGTGCTAGTCTGAAATACCTCAGCTTAGGCTAACACTTGTGCTAGTCCAAAATACCTCAACTGAGGCCATGCCAAGTGCAGAAGCCGCAGCGGGCTGCTCGCAGGAGCGTTGCCATCCGGCACCGGTTATGCCTCCATTTTACGTCTGGAGCCCAAATGGATCCTGCAGTCAAACAGCTCTTTCGGGAAGGAGGTGCATTTTAATGTTTGATCCAAAAAACTTCTTTTTTTTTTTTAAATAAAAAAATAAAATAACGGTGATTTTGGTTTGATAAAACTCCCACAGTTCCTATTTTCTCCCCTCCTGCTGGAGTCAGGCGTGGGCCAGTGGGTACCAGCAGGCATTTCTACTGGCAAGTAAAAATTTTTACTCACCGTGTCGTGGAACACCCAAAGCTTTCTCTAAGCAGCTCCACGCACCTACAGACATGGTGACGAGCAAACCAGGTGACTTCTATCCCTCTGTTTGGAGTCAACCAAGGGGCCGCATTTTGCGGCCACCGGTGAAAAAATAATCCATTTCTTAATGACAGCAGAGCAATAAAGGCTCTCTGGCCTGGCTACCTCTTTTCTCGATTTTCCTATGGTGCATTAAATACACTATTTTTTTAAAAAAAAACCACTTTAACGCTGCCATTTGGGTTGGTCTCCTCTAACGCGGTGGCTCCGCCAGCTGGCATGCCAGGTGGGGGGCGGGGCCAGGTGGGGCGGGGCCAGACGGGGCGGGGCGGGGCCAGCCCAGCCCCAGCCCTGGGCCCGGTTTCCGTCGGCGGCTGCAGAGGCAGTGGGACCCCGGTTCAAATCCCCCAAACGGATGGGGGAAAAGGAGGGCTCCCTGGACTCTCCGGCAGCGTATTTTTCATGCACTTACTGAATTGCCATCCTGAGCAACCCCAAGAAGACCAAGCGATAAACCCATCCTGAATCCCCCACCGCTGCGAGGTTTTGCGCCTATTGCTATGCTGCGGCGCGTTTCAGGTATGGCGTAGAGAGGCGCCTGTCGGGTCTAACTACGGATGGGCCAAGCAGCAGTGAAAACCAACCAGTGTCGCAGCTGGAAAAAACATCTTATTGAAGATGAAGGCTTAGGTATAGCTGAGATACAGTGCAAACATGAAATACTCCAAGTTTCCCCCAGAAGGACTACTTGAAGTGAGATTGAAATCAATGTCACCCATGGGGATTCACACAAAGATAGCCAAATGGAAGCACTGTAGAAGTAAATTATTTTTATCTGAGAAGGAAAAATTGAAGGAAGGCGATTCTCTAAATGCTAAAATTATTACAATATGCTAAACAAATATCTTTGCATTTGTAGTAAATACGTATACATTGATATGCTCTGAATTAATGGTCAATTTAACATGCATGCTAAATTTTACGCAAAACAAGATTCTTAATTCACTTGGGTTAATAAACATAAAATTCTGATAATTACAGATACAATAATGTCATATGAGCACTTTAAACATATGCTGTGGGAATTAAATCCTGGCTATTCCTGCCCACTGAGGACCAGTTTTTAATCTTCGATGCATGATATGTAGTAATGGATTTTACGAGTTGACTTTTTTAAATTTGATGATCAGGTTAATGAAATTTATAATGATATTTTTCACACCAAGTTCAAAATAGTAGTTAACTCCTTGGCAGAGGAATTCAGATTGGACATGTAATGGATGTACCAGCAACTGCTGGTGTGAAAGGATTAATCATCATTTTAGACTTTTATTAAATTAGATAAAATGGGATAGGCATGAATCAGAATATATAACAATTAATCACTGGACTTTATTGAGTCTTTTAAAAATCTTATTTGCTCCTGAGTTGATAACTAATCTAGGCCATTCTGTACCAGTTTGACAAACTTTCCAGATAATGACTCTGACTAGAACATTAATAATACCGTCACTTAACAACAAAATATTTATCCTCTGTGCGAATTAGTTTTTTTTAAGGTTTGTGGATGCTAAAGGAAATACCCCCATCTTAGTCACCCCAAAACCTTGTAATTCAGCTTATTCTTTCTATCGAAATATTTTGCTTTTATATATTTGCTTGCTTTTTGAAAATTAAGTAATGGATACACCAGTGTGCACAGTTCACCAAAGTTTTTGGCATATCCAGCTAGCGTTTGATGTAAATTGTTACAGCTATATACACTGGAATTGCCAGAAAACAAAAATTACTAAACTTTTGAAGTTTATTTATTGATCACTGAGAACGACCCCAGTTAAATTACCATAAACCTCAACATCACAACAACTACTAATCCAGCTAATAGGAATTAAGGGAGATGGAAGATACATAATAAGCATCTGGGGGATATGGAATTTATCCCATGAGTGTAGTAAAGAGCTCATAATTTAAGAGTGCCAAAACCCAAGTGCATCATGAAGGTCTTTCCTCACAAGTGACATTAATTGCATATCCCACAGATGCTTATTACATATTCTATTTATACCTCCAAGAAGAAAAATATTCGTTTAAAGTTTAAAGGTTTAGTACTGCTTAAACACAATGTAACACAGCTGTCTCATGATGTCACAGGGAATATCAAAGGCTGCAGCACAGAATGTAAGAAATAGTTTAGACAAAAGATAAATCAGGGGATGCGTTTCAGCAGGAGAGTCCCAGAGCTCAGATGTACACTAAAGCAGGATGTATAACTAGAGTACTTTGGTTGGATATGGGATTACACCATTAAAAAGGTTTTTCTGATTACAGTTATTGAAAGAATAAAAAGGAGAATTAAAGCTATTTCAATTATTTTAAACAATTTTTCAATATACGTAACATGCCAAACCATTAATACTAGTACATGAATTGCTAAGGTCAAAGATGCCATTATCTTTTCTACTGTTCAGTCTATACAAATATAAATGTGTCATCATTGTTTCTAGATATTAAGCACGTTGGCACGGTGTAAACTTTCTGTGGGAATTATTTCTTTTCTTCTATTGCCTGATTACTCTTTAGTGATTTCTCTCATAGACAAGTAAGACAATGAGGAGAATTCTTTGATTCAAGATGTCCCATATATTTCTAGTTAACTCTATGTGCATTACTAAAAAAACCCAAAACCTGATATTGTCGATTTTGCATGTCATTCCCACATGCACTTATTAGGAGAAATGGAATAAACCACAAGGCCCAAGCTTATACTCCAACAGCTCACACAACATTTATTGATATAAACAACTAAGGACTGTGTTTAGATGTTTTCCAGAATTTTGATTTAAGCACTGTAACGATATTTAATAACATAGAACATATTACACAGTTATGCTGCTGCTACATTGCACAAGTGTGTATGTATATAGATTTATCCAAAGTATCAAAACATATTTTACAAACTTCTCCACCTCTGCTAATAAAAAGCTGGTAGCATTATTGGTAGGAGTAACAGCAATCAGAAGCAGGGGGGGGTTTCATTATGTCGTATTTTATTACATTATATTATATCACGAACTTAAAGGACAGAAAATATATTTCTTTTCTCTCTCCCCTTTCTCAATACCAAGACCAAAATAAAATACATTGCTTGTGTGGCATTCCAAGATAACTGTACTGGACACTTTTTCAGACTTCAAGGACAAAAATTTTATATAAAGGTAATCACAGAAAGCATGATAACGTGGTCTTAATTTCAAATAAGGTGGTAAGAAGTAAAGCAAATCATTAAAAATTACAGATGACAATCTAAAGGTCTATGAAAAGAGATGCCCTCTCGTGGACTTCCCAAGCTGATGTTATATTGGGTGATACCATTTTGCTTCTCTGAAATTTGGGAAAAAATTATTGTCCTGTTGTCAGTACATTCAATACTGAATAACAAGGTCTAGGTGCATCCACTGCCTTCTTCCTTTATAGACAGTGCTATCTGGAAATTCAAGGAAGTCATCAATGGCAGTCGATATCAAGCTGCAAATGGTATGTTAAGAGTGTTTTCAGAGGAAGAAAATAGAAGAGCAGCACCCTTGGCTTTCTGTAAAAATTCAGGTGCGACTCATTCACTGATTTCAAAACATGTATTTGAAACCAGCTCCTGCTCTTGTCTGCTTTTGTTCTTTTTCAACTAGGCAATTCTATTTTGCAGTGTTGTGCACAGATTTTCTCTTCTTGCCAAAATGTGTGGGGCCTTCATTCTAAGTTCTGCAACTTAACCCATTAGGGCCTCGTGCTGTTACATTCAGTATGAGGGGTGATGACATAGTCTCATTATTTTTACAGTATTAGTTTGATAAAATCATTCTATTTTTAGAGATGTTTCTCAAACATCATTTCTCATTCTTTACCTAGACTAAAATATTGTGAATTCATACAATATGCAAAAGTTACACAAAATTGTGCAACCTAATTAACAGCACTACTCTTGAGCAACCTATTCCTGTAACCTGTGTTAATGGATTTTATTCTTTGGATATGGCTGGCTTGCTTTAATATTTCATAGGATACTTTTAAAAATTCTTGCTCAAAACCACATCAGAACCAGAAAAGATTCTCAAGGCATGCACCTATTTGGAACAAGAGGTTTTTTTTTATTGCTGAAGCTTCTACAACTCTAGCAAGATGTTGGAAATAGGTTCACAAGGTCATGGAGAACTACAATCCAGCTCACCCATTTTAAAAGTTAGGACAGTCAGCTGTATTATTTTCAGGGCAGGACTTTTTCCTGTTGCACACACTTCCAGTGCTGCCATGCATTTATCCAACTCAAGAACTCCCAGTAAAACAACTGTCAGAGAAGACTCAGAACATATAATCCAAATTATATAGGTTGTCTGCATTGCTCTTGTTGAGGCTCCTCTTTGTATTCTAGCAGAGGTTCCTCTTTGTGCAGCTTTTTTTACGTGCATTGAGATGATACAAAAGAACCAAAAGATTCTCAGGGCGACCTTCTGTCTGTATTAGTCTTCAGACTATCTTTGGGTATTGGTTTTTATCTTAAGGACTGATGCCAGGATGATCTTTCCCTGCTGGATGGTGCACATGGATCGCTTTGTTACTTTACTATCATTTCTAAAGGTATGTCTTCACAGGAAAATAAAAGGCGTGCTTATAACATATGTTTGCATGCCCATACTAATTTGATTCAGATAGACCAGGTAAAAATAAACAGTGAGGATGAAGCACTGGTTAGCCAAAACATGAATTAACCATAGGCCTGGATTCTATGGGAAATGCTTTGGTTGCTAGCAAGTGCTTAAGTCCAGAGTGCTGTATTTTGCCTACTAACATCATGTTAACATGGGCAAGTTAGCACAGTTTCATTGGTTAGGCATGTGCTGAGATAACTGCCTTCTGCAACAGTTACTTGACCTACGTATTGCCTTTTCTGTACCAATTTCCAGCATGAGTTTTCTAGACTAAGTTCTGTGTCATTGAGAGAAACAAAATGATCCACTAAATTAAACAGTACTGATTAACTTGAACAGCTGATGTGATTTAAGTATAAAGAAAGAAGAAATAAATACTTGATATATGGCACCTTAAATTCCTTCCTAGAGTAGAACTTCTCCATCCATGTTCAGCTTTTATAGACAATAGCTACTGACTACAAAAGTAAAAGAGAAAAAAAAAAAAACAAAACAGAAAAGACAAAGACAGCCTTCCAAACACCTTCCAAACACCCTACTAAATTCATCATAGGTTTCAGAAGATATTTATTCTATTCAAATCCACTGGTCTCTAAGCCTACTTACGTTTAATGCCACCAGATTTTTTTTAAGGGTATGTGACAAAAGTCAAAATGGAAGGTTTCTTGCTTGTTTCTTTCCCAGGTAAAGATAATTCTCTGTACTTCATATGGGAAGCACATCACCTGCATCAAGGAGCAACATAATGACAAATCTGCATTCCATCCTCACAGCCATCCAGTACTACTCATTATCATCTCAGCACATAATTATGCAGCAGGAGAGTAAAACTCACATGAACACTTTTGACACCTCAACCAATCCTTCATTCTGTTTATGGAGTGGGCTTTTACATTATGTATATGTTAAAATCTTAAGTCTAAGGTAAGACTAAAATACTATTTGTGACAGTCAGGAAAAAGGATAAAATCAAAAGTCCATCATACTATAATTTTCAACCTAATACACAACAAGAACCATCACAAAACGAAATGCATGTTTTTTCAATCAATGAACCAGAAAACATTTTGGGGAAACTCAGCAATGAGAGCAGATATGTATCATTTAAGAACACAAAAGAGTGAGTTGCCTCACTTCAAAAGAGAAGAAAAGCAGCTCCTAGAGTTAAGCAGGATTTGCCTCCTGTCTGAAAGGAAGATACCTACCCTGATGCTTCAAGAATTGTCCACATTTATTTGCACAGAGCAAATCCTTTGAGTTAGTACAGCATTGCAATACAACCAGTATGTCAACAGTAGGTGAGGCAATCCCTCTCTCCCCCAAAATACATTGTAGCTTCCTAAATTAGCTTCAGATGTGTTTTCTTCTGTCATCTAACTTTGAACTTGCAGGTTTCTTCTTACAATACTTTTTTCACTATGCAAGATATAATTCATAGTAAAGTCTTCAGATGTCTGAGTCAGACCCCAAAACCTTTATCTGAAAATCCAGTAGACTCTATCTCTTCTTAATTTCTGGAACCAACAGTGGACAGTAACCTTTCTTAGAAAGGCCTGTTCATCTGGCATTAAATCCTTCACCAGCCCTCTACTAACAGACAAGCTAGCATTTATATTCCATTAAAATCTGCTTTATATGTAACGGTTTGTTTAAGTCAAACAGAAAATAATTACTGGAAATCAACAGCAATACCAGTTACTAAGTTCAGGATTAATTTGGTCCTGGACATTCACATGAGAATTATTACTTTGTTCAGAAAGACTTTGTATTTGCTTAGTCTTAGCCATTGCTAGATACTAATTTATTTTAATAGCAAGGCCAAATTTTGGTGGTTCCCCTGCTACAGGCACAATAGCTCAAAGTTGCTTTCATTGTAATTGTTGTCCAATTAACTGATGACACTGGATTAAAAACTACACAGAAACTGTAACTGGTTTGGACCATGACATGTATTATCTCTTTAATTTCTTCAGGAAGTGTGAGAATCCAAAATAAACCCAGGCATCCTGGATGATCTCTAAAGTTCTCCTTAGCAAGACTGATCTTCGATCTACTTCTGGAGATCATGAAGATTTCTTATTCTGATGACTAGTGGGATTATTTTTTTTTTCCCCAGATACAATGAATATGATTTATGTTCCTTTACTGCACAGGTAAAATCCTTTAAATTCTCCCTCCAGAGACCAATATGGTTACAGAAAAGAATACTGCCTGGTACCTTAATGGCATGGGAGAGAAACTAAAACAGGTGGATGCCCCACAGCAGCGCTCATAGCAAAGCAACTAAGAATAGTAATAGTGGAACAGCACATCTGCTGTTGACTTTGCTGTAGCATAACCTTTCTAATGCTGTCTTCAAATCTACACTCGTGCCTAGCTACCCTGTAACTTAGTTTGCGTCCTTCTTTTCTTTTCTTTCCTTTTTTTTTTTTTCCCCTTTGCTTCATGAGATAGGCTTCTTCCTGAAGTATAATTGTGGTATCAGCCTAAAGGGCTAAAACTGCATCTCGAACTGCAGTAGGCAGTATGTCTATCTGATTGATCATCATAAAGTGGAGTGGCAGCAGGAGGCAAAGTCATTGGCACTGAATGTTCTAAGAAGGCCTTTTTTGTACTGAGATTAAGCTATCATGAAATATTTACGCTCACTTCTGCATGTGCTTTATTGTCTGTTGGGTATGTGCTTAAAAAGAGTTTGCTTAACCAATATAATACTGCCATCGGTGTTATGATGCAGAAGCTGGTGAGTTTATGCCAACAGTTAATATTTGTTCCTAAATAAAGCTTTTTACACTTACGCCTTGTCATTATCTTTGTGTGTGTTATTTCTATACAACTGTACCATATATACTTACATGACCTGGCTGTACTTATTGCATGCAGTTCTATGAGAATTTCATTTGATGCAATATAATTCACTTTGAAACCCTCAGTACATAAAATGAAGTAGTAATAATGACATTATGTGGGACTTTTCCAATAGATTCATCTTTTCAATGAAGTGCAAAAGAAGTCCTCTACTACAAATTACTATAAATGGAAGGAAATGTCCTAAAATACGGATATATGAAGACTTTCCTCAAACTCTGTCCTTAAGCACAACCTGCTTAATTTGCCATTGCAAACACTGGCCACTGCAGAAACTGCATAATGGTTTTGCACTAATTATTTTGTACTTTAACATGAATTAGATGTAAGGGTCAAAGAAATTAACACTAGAATACCATTTAATCTAGGACATTAATCATTGTTAACTCATCTAATTTTACAATTAAGCTGAATATTCAGTCTGTCAACCCTTCAGAGTATCCAATCCTTTTGATCAGTCTTAGCATTTTTTTGTTTTTATTTAGAGAAAACTTTATTATCAGGAAGCATGCCACTGAACTGTTAATGTAATCAATTCCATTTTATTTTCAAACCATTCTTGTGCCTTACTTTACAAAATACAAAATTAGATATGATTAGACAATCATTACAGTTTGGTTAGACTGTATGCAATTCACAGTGCTACCATGAATGTGAAACTGTTATTCTGCAAAACATTATCTTAGGGTCTAAAAACAAGCTAGAGACACGGCAAATAAAGGAAAACTGAAGAATGATAATGCACAAAGCCTTTATCTCTGTATTGCTGGTTCCATTTTGGCTGATATTAATAGCAGCTGAATAATTATCTCAGGGATATGCAGCGGCTGACTGCAAGTGAATGAATGTGCGGTCTCATAAAATTCCCAGCTACAGAAATTCCTGTGCTAAGGCTGCTACTGTATATGACACCAACTTGAATGACCTGAGCACAGAAGTATGGCATAGCCAGGGCCCTAGTATACCTTGCTACACCTAACAGGGTTCTCCTTCTGATCAGCAGTGAAGTGAGATAGTCAGGTAATGAGAAGTCTGTTCACTGATGCCCTCCAGAAGATAAAGAAATCCACTCCCTTGAGCTAAAACTTCACAAAATGTAAACTACCCAGAGAAAAGCTTTCTACTGAATGGGCAGCACCTCCCAGCATGCAGCCTGGCATACCAGGCTGAGGCTAATGACACCATGGTTTGCAGAGGACTAACTGAAAAAAACTAAACATTTTCCACATCGATATAATAAACACCACAACGAGTATACTTTTCCAAAAAACCAGCGTACAACCTTTGCACTGCTGGACAGCAACCAAAAGTAATGAGGTGTTACCATACATGCTGAAAGGCCTGTTAAAGTTGGTCTTGTAAGCGCGTAAGCATAATTTCAAGAAGTGTGCAACCACGTTTTATTTTAAAGGACAGCTCCTGAACATGGAAATGTACAACAAACTAGGGTACTTGACCTCCCAGCAAAGCAAGTCTCCCTAGTGTTTGAAAAATAAAAGGACTATTTGTAAACATCAAAGGTTGAAATCAATCGACTGTATGAAAACACAAAGTGTTAAGAAATGTTTCTACCTTGCCCCAGAAGGTTACAGAAGGATGCAAAGTATAAAATACTGTATTTTTTAAAAGTAAATCATTTAACTTGTTTAGGCTAGGGGAGACTGACACTAAATACAAGCCTTTCGTGTTGATACTTTTCACCAGGAATGCCACAATATCTTTTGAGGGAAGTTCCCAGTCTTCCTTCTATCTTTTGTATGTATTTTGAGTGATAGCAAGGCTGACAGATGAATATTTAGTGTTGGCAAATCCAACAAACTTCAGCAAAACAATAAACTTCAACAAAAAGCTTACATGAGTTCTGCACTTGGCTTATGTTTAGCAATTATTAATAACCTATTATGTTTAAGAAATGCTGTTTCTAGTTCAAGGAATGTTAAATACAGGAAAAGATCCAGCATCTGAGACTGTCAGCTGGCTCACTACTGGAAATTACTATTCTGAAGAGTTCAGTCATCATTAAAGGTGAGAATAATACAACACAGTCATGTTCCTTTCCCTTTCTTGTTCTCCTGTCCTCTATATTAAATCAGAAATCAGAGAAGGATATGACCTCACAGGCAACCTACTTTCCTCTTCTGCCAATGCAGACTCATTCTCTATGATACTATCCATTTCTGAGAGCTTTTCAAAGCCTGTCTTTAAAATATTCTGATGGTTTTTCCTTTGTTAATTTTGATATATTATTTTACAGTCTAACAGCTCCCTGTTAGTAAGGTTTTCCTGATAGTCAGCCTGAAGCTCTCTCTCATAATTCATTCCCTTAACTGTAAATTTCTTTATTCAGATTCAGTTCTATTTATGCCACACCAGACTGCACCGTTCTTCTGTTATTATAATGCTATGTTTTGAGCTAGAGTCTAATTTTTTCTTTCAATTATTTCTCTTACTGAAAGGCAAAAATCTTATACTGAAGTGAATACCTACAGTACAAATTATTTTTGCCCCAAAATATCTGTTTGCAAATTTCTGAGGTTTTATCTTATTTTATTTTCTGTGTGTTTTCATAAGCCTTCATAAAAAAGAAAAACTGTCTTTTTGTTTTCCTTGATATTTATACTGCCTACTTATTCATTACTACCCCTGAAGTTTATTAAAGATGCTTGCTTTCTCTTCCAGACTAGTGAAGACATTAAGAAAATACACAACTCTACACTATGCAAAAAATACTGTAATAGGACAATCTGTCCTCTTCATACCTTTAGTATCTTGAGTTGACTCAGCTTATTCCTCCTCTCCATGTAACCCATTCCTATCAAAACTATTTAAGTAAGTTTTGTAGAATTACCTTTATCTTCCTAATATATGTTATTTGCAAGTCTGGGACTACTACTTAGTCTTAGTTCAAAGGTATACTACGTCTCAGCATTTTTCCATTTTACTGTAACATAAAATTAGACTTTAATGTTATGTATTGCAGTTATGGCCTGACATTTAGAGAGTCACTTTTTCCCTCCCTTTCTACATTTTCTATTGAGTTGTTACATGTAATTCACAATTACATTTGGAAATTCACACTTATAAATGAAACCTTTTTTCTTTCATTTAAGGCAAAGCCAACCTTATTTTAAATCACTGAAAAAAAAAAAAAATTGAAGTGTCATTTTCTGTCACTGCAACTGCACATATAGCTTGCCAACTCTTTAAGGAGTGAGCAAAATGAATCAAATCTCTAGAATTCCAGACAATGAAGGCAAAATTCTTCCTCAAAACCACAGGCAATTCACAGTTACTCATGGTTCATCCAAGCTGCATGCTCTGTATTGACCCAGACTGACTATAGCAGCCATAACTGGTTTGGATGCAATGCTGTGCAAACACATGGGCAAGGCCACATCCAAAGTCGTACCTGGCCCAATAAGCACCTCTGGAATGGGGACACACAATATACAACCACCTGAATGGATCTGAGCCAGTTTAATAAAAAAAGGACTACCTGGGCTGACTCTGCATACAGAGACTATATTATCTCCACACCTTAACTTTTAACATGCCCCACCACACCTGTATTACCAGTATCAAAAACTCCATTATTATTGCAATAGGGGAAAGTTCACTCGTACCATATTGGTGATAAAACTAAGTAAATAAACGATTCAATGCTAATAATTTTCCCCTTCCCCCCTTCTTGGTGTCCTATTATCTCATTGCTTCTTACAGGACAACCACAGGTAGAATATGTACTTGATTCAGTATGTACTTCATCACTGCACTGGAAGTCTTCAGCAAGTTTGCTCATATGTAGCTGAATGGACTTTATCTGCACTGGGAATGCCACTGTCACAAATACAACAGTGGGGTGGCATTTACTGTAATGCTGCCAGTTGAATAAGTTCTAAGAGATAAGCAGTGTTTCTTTTTAGCCCCATTCCTCTAATCCTAAATTTAAGGAAAAAAATGGCCTAATATAATGAAATAAAAATAGAAGGAATTAAATTAAATAATGCTTTGCAAACACTTACAGTCCATAAATCTGTGGAGCAATTTCCAGTCGGTTCAGATGCATGTACAGCTCAATATCATGTTTCTTCAGCAGATGATCCTGAATTTGGTTTACCTTCGCTACAATAGCAATAGATGGGCCTAAGTCTTGCGGCCTTGCAAATGGCATAGGTGTAATCATCACATCTTTCTCCTGCAGACACAGAAAACGGGAAAAAAAAAGAACAGCCTGTGAAGCCTTACTGTCTAAAGGGATAGTCTACAAGAGATTGGTTGTCATAATCATTGGCTTCCAAATAAACATAAAAATATTTAAAACTTTTTTCTTTTCCAGGAAAAGAGGAATCTCAAGTATCCACTTCTGTGGAAAGTACTGTGGGATTCCCCTTCCTAGGTGTGCCAAGGTTCATCCCCTCATTCTGCACATCAATTTTTACATGCATGCGTTACTTTTCATGCATTGACAAAGTGCTGACAGTTTTATTTTAGCTTTAATATCAACAGACTGAGTCAGTCCAAAGCCAAGCAGACAAATGGTAACTTAGTAAAGAATATATGCCCTCAGAGGACAATAAATTGCATACCAAATAGGAAATAACTTATTTTCAAACAATCCTTTCTAAACAGGCTCCCCTTGCTCAGAAAATCTGGTGGCTGTACCTCAAAATCTACACAACTTCGATAAAGTATCAGAAAACTTTTAAAACAAAAAAGAAATAGAACAGTGAGATGAACCTGATGGTTAGAAGGTAGTTGGTTGGACCTAAAGGTTGTGCAAACTATGTCATGATCTACAATATGACACACCAACTGAAAACAGTGGAAGAAAACTACTGGGGTATTAGCATCCTTGAACCTGATGCCACTTGAAATTTGTTCTTGCAAAAGATTGAAGTATGATTGAAAAAGAGACCGAATGCTAGAAAGAAATGCAGCAAGTAATGAACCCCACTGAATAGGAAACACGTAAAAACGAGGATGAGAAATAAAAAAGATTAAGTCAAACCTATCAAGAGAAAGACTGGGGAAAGGGAACTGGAGAATTAAGCTGTCAGGAACAATGTTAAAGTTATAAAAGAGAGAAAATTGGAACAGTAAGAAGAGAAGATTTTGCAATGACTTTGTTGCAATCTGTCATCATGGCTCTCTGACCTGAAAGCTTCACTTAAAAAAAAAGATATTGTTTTTCTACCCATTTGCTCAGTATATTGATAGAGAAGCATTATCAAGGTCAAAAGGTTAATACTTTCAGAAGACTTCATTACAGCTTAAACTGTTGAAAGACAAATTCACTTGGTTCAATACAGTGAAAAGCACCTTATTTTTAACATTCAATAACAAAGGGGTTTTTTTTGTATAAACTATCCCTAAGGTTGTTCCCTATGGTTATAGTACCTCTGCAACCCCATTCTCTATCAGCATTTTAAGAGGAAGGAAGAGAAGCACTCATATTTCACAATTATTTACAACATGGTTTAACATTCAAGTGGGCAGCGAACATTTAATAATTGCTACAAAAAAAGCCTATTTTTTATGTTGATCTCCTTTGCTTGAAATATTTTTTCTTTATTATTCCATTTCTGTACTGCAGAAAATATTGTATGATGCTGAGCAGTGATTTCAGGTTAAATGTTTCTATTTAAGGATCTGATCGATTATAAATTTTATCTTAAAATCTGCTTAATTGTTGCTTTGCTATGGCAATTGCAGCAAAGGGACTGATCTGTCTATTACAGTGCAGTGATTTTGCCATGCTATTGTGGTACTGAGGCATATTCATTAAAGATGCCCTAGCAAATTGTTTGACAAAAGCTCCCTCAGACTGTCAAATAAAGCTCACTGAAATGGCATCCTTTCATTCAAAATATTTTCTGTTCTACCAAACAGAAATTTAAAATAAAACTTCTAGCATCTTAGGGGCTAATAAGAAATGTTGCTACTTACTCAAATACTAAAGTTCTTCACAGCTGCAGGTACATTGAGAAAGGATACTTCTCCTACCTCCTTTTTTAATTATTCTATTAACTTCTTTATTACCAAACTGGGCAGCCTTCCTTTTACACTGATTTTCGTTTCTCCATTGTATGGCTATTTCTTACTGTTGTTTCAGACCCATTTCATTATTTTCTTGGTCACATGCTAGAATGCAAAATTCTGAAAAACAGTATCCACTAATCTCCTTCTAATCTACACAGAAAAACACTCTTAAAGTATGATATGATAACATTTCTTTAACACCAAATGCCAGTCTATAGTATTTTTTTTCATAAACATATCAGTTTATCTTTGCAACTAATCATAAAAGTCTGTAACTGTACATATTCATAGACTATGCACGTTCCACCAGTTGGCATACATCTGGGGCATGAACTTTATTCTGGTTTATTCAAGTTGAGTTCAACTTCAGCTTGACCACTGCATGCACCCATAACTCTGACGACTCAAAAGATCTGTATTTTTAAGCTTTTCTCGATTATAGGCATAGATTCTCATATAGAAATCTCAACAGTAGAATCTTTCTACTTAGTTGAACTTGCAATATGAGAAGACTTGCTAGCCACCCTGAATAGCCTTTACATCATTAGTTGTCTGTGGGTTTAAAGCCATCTTTACAAAATTAGAATACAGACTCTTGAACACTGGCGCAAGTGTCAAAAGATTCTGAATATCAAAACTAATGCAAACTTCCCCTTACAGAGGAGTGCCAAAACCGGAGTTATTTATTACTTGCAGTATTTGTGCACCTTGGCAACACTGACACACTGCTGTCTGTCAGATTGACTGGCTATCAACATGGCTAAGTGCATCAAATAATATATGCTGGCTTGCCATTTTAAAAAGCATAAGTAGATAGTATCCATCAAAATGCAGTTTATCAGCATCTCAGAAATTAACCCCATTAACAGAAATCTTCAAAGCGTGACAGAATCTGTGGGGACAGCCGTTGCAATCAATAATCAACGCCTTGACTGTCCTCGCCTCCTGATTTGGTGCATTCCACCAAGCAGCTCAGTGGATGACTAGACTGCATATGATATGTCTGTTGTCTCCTCTCAAGCAATTTGGTTGAAAAAATCCATTTAGTCAGTTGAAATTTCTCCAAAAAATCACACTGGTTGGTGTGAAAGAAACAGCCCAAACAGAAAGATGCTCAAAAAACCTAATACAACCAAGCCGCCAAAATGTTTAACTAGCAATGACTCATTGCCTGTGCCTAAAGCACAGAAGCCAAGTGGACAACATGATACTGTGCCCCTGCCCATAGTCACTGTATACCAAGCTGCCTCATGAGACAAAACATCTATTTTCTTTTTGTGAGCTTCTAAGTCTTGGAAAACATTTGAGTGTGTGGGTTTAGTCATCTACTGCTAACATGAAATATAAATGATCAATCCAAAAGGGATGCGGTTCATAATAAAAAGACAAAAAGAGGGACGGCTCAGAGAGGTGCTATACTGTTTACAGGAGAGCATCAGGTTCACCTCTCAGAACTGTTCAAATATGGATATCAGTGAAATGCAGCTGAAAAATTCAGATTGAGCATTAGGAACTGAGTCACCAAATCTTGCCACAAAACATTATCTACCACAACATGAACTGGAATGGCTGGCAGTTGATACTAATACAATTTATATATTCATGCATTTAGGAAACAAATGCTACAGCAGTAAAGAGAGGCTAGGACATAGTACAAGTATAAACTGTGGACAGATTTCTCTCATTAACCACTAGGGAACGGAGTAGCTGGAGAAGCTCCTCTAATGGCAATTGGGAGTAATGGAACCAACTGTTAGAGGCTATAAAACGTAACATGTCTCTCAGAGCACATGCTCTCATTGCTTCCTTTGTGAAGATTCAGACTTTATTATGTAGCCAGCCCTCAAAGTCACGATTGTAAAAGGCATACATACAAGAAAGGATTATTAAAGATTATACATGTTTGCAAAGAACAAGAACAAACAACTTGATATTAATCCATGCGCTTTGCATTGTTAATTTTTTATGCCAGGAAAGGACTGGAAAGGGCAATGTAAACTTTCACCTTCTACCCAAGCACTGTAAAACTGTTAGCAGACCTAGTTATTTCCTGGAATAAAATTCAGTCTCAGACTTTACCACCTCTGTCACAGAAACTGGAACAAATACATTTGAATACACTGAATTCTGAAAAGCTACACTCAGAGAAACATGTCTCACAGCTTTGTTGTTCGAATAAAAGTGACTAGGTAATAAGTTCTTAAAATTTGTATCTCATATGCTTTACGCTTAGTTACTGAGAATTATATAAAAGCCCAAATCCAAATAGTGATTTATAACTGTAGATAGCTTAGGCCAAGATACCAATGCTCCATGTCTAATAAAATATATAGACAAACACATTTAAACATTTCAAGAAAATAGAAGCTTTTATGTGAGTCTTGGGTGAACATCTTTTTCAACAGACAAGCAAAACTACCACTCAAACTAGCACTCCCTGATTACAGTTTGCAAATACAGGTTTTGGTGCACACATGCGGATATCCAAACCCAACCAAATCCTTCTTAATTTTTTGTTAACTCTAGATATTCACCCTATGGTCTATATGGAACAATGCTGAAGTGAATGAAGATGGAAGTAAGTCTGGAGGACAACTCTTTTAGGATATAATACACTGAAAGTCTTGGCAATACCTGTAATACAGTTATGTTTTGCTAGAGCCGTCTACATACACTCCATCACACAAATAATTTTTCAGAATTAAAAGAAGAGAATTGTAAACAGAGAAAGAGACAGAAAAAATGTATTGAAAGGAAATCTTGAGCAATTGACTGAGGCAAGATGGACAGAGGGAATTGTCCCTCATACCATGCATGAAAAACAGTTACAGGCAAGGCCTACATGATCTCTGCCAAGAAGCGTTCTGTAGAACTAAACTCAGAACACAGAAAAAGCTTTTCCAAGAAAAGAAGCAACACATTAAATACAGTGGCATCTGTATAGCTAAATAGGAGATCTGAGGGCACAGACATTCCCTCTGTTTGAAAACCCTGAGGCTGAGAAGCAAAATAAGGAAGGAAATGTAATGATGAAGTCAGAGGAAGATGCACCCTGACCTATGATGGACAGTCTGTGATCAAAGTTTTGCTTTCACAGCAAATCGTTTCTATTATGAACAGTTTAAAAAAATTCAGATCTCAATACATTAAACACTGCCTATATGCATTTATTTAACATGACATTTGCACAGGTTTTGGGCACATAGATGTACCTATGACAGGCTTTCTTCTGAATGCTATACAAGAACATCACTCATACATAGGAGAACCTGTGTTCATACAAGATTTTAGAGCAGTATTTACCTTCTGACTGTCATGTTCAAAAGTTGAAAACCAATGTTCTGCAGTTTTCATAAGACGTGTGAACATTGCACTGAAGGGGAAAAACCCAGAAACTTGGTGTTAAATAATGTATTACAAATAAGAGCAAATTAAATGTAAAGGAAGTTGTTAAAACTTACTAGGCATCATGTTCCAGATATTCAGGGTTCAAAAGAACTTTCATTTCCTCACTGAAAAAGGCAACAGTGAACAATCCAAATGTGACTGTTTATTTTTGGTCAGCATTCTGCATGTACTATTATGTATTTATAAGCCAACTTTCATATAAAGTGCAAATGAGAAAACTAGCCTTTTTAATTAAAAAGAGCAATTCCATTGAACAAATGAAGTCTTCCCTTTTTATAAAGATCAAAAACAAATTAGCTGCCTTGTCTGCACTACAATGAAGTAACCATCTAATTATTCCAAATAACAAATTACTGAATGTCACAATGCATTATTTGAATATGCTTGATCTAGAATAATTGATTGCTGCACAATCTATCACTGTCCCAAACAAAAAAATATGGTTACTGGTCAAATATGCAGTATCAAAACATTAATTTATTTTGTTTTAATAGCCTGTATTTTTATTGTACTTTAACAGCAATTAATCAGTGACAGCACCTCTTTTCCATCTACTTTGCTGCTTAGCTCTACTTTTTCAGTGGGGATTGAACAGAATGCTGTGCATAACACATGGTTATTTTAAGTTACTTAGCACTGAAGAGCATTTTCTAGGTAATTTCAGGCTATCTAAGGACACACATTGAATAAAAACACACACTTGTAATAATCTCCACCCTTATGCTTAACTGCCTTTGGACAATTATGTTGAGGGGTGCTAACAGAGGTTATATTATACAGTACACGTAATTAATTGACTTTTATTCACTGCTGGGCTCCAAAAGAGAGTGCAAAAAGACAAATAAAATTACCTGAATATCACAAGTGATTTTAAAAGGCAACTAGTTTTTTTGGTTTGTTCCTTTTTTTTTTTTTAAATGCTTTTCATATAGGGCAAGAAAAAAAGCATCTGAATTTGGTTGACAGGCAATCATGTGTGATGTAGTATTTTATACATATGTGTATGATTACATGCGCACATACACAGTTTAAGTGAAATGGAGAATCAATAGCTAAGCTTAATGTTACTACCAAGTCAAAGGATAGTCAGATGTTGCAGCTACAACATTGCAGGTGATGAAAGAAATATCAATCACAACAATTTGTCTACATGGATTTTTTTCTCTTTTAAGATATGAGGAAAGGGAGTTGGTAACATGTCTGTTCTATGACTGTAGTTCTCTAATCTGCCTCCTTTCTAAAATGACAAAACCTAAAGCATTTCTGGCAATAAAAATGAGGTGAAACATTAGGTGTGTAAGCTTTTTGCTTAAGGTTTCCCTTTAGTTTTCTTCCCTTTTTTCGCCAGCTAATACCTGTGAAGGGGACAGTGTCTACACTTTTAATCCCCCTTTCAGAAGCTGTGGTAGGGAAGATGCAATAAGGACATTCCCATAACAGCAGGAGGATGCAACCATTTCTGATATCAATTCATCAATTATAAACAATGAATTAAGGAACACGTATTTCTAAGTTCTAGGTCAGCTA
This sequence comes from Scopus umbretta, assembly GCA_013400535.1. Classification (NCBI taxonomy): domain Eukaryota; kingdom Metazoa; phylum Chordata; class Aves; order Pelecaniformes; family Scopidae; genus Scopus; species Scopus umbretta. The sequence goes on along the minus strand of VZTL01033757.1, from coordinate 11,158 downwards.
ACTTCATTTATTTTTTTAAGAAGACAGATTTTTAATACTATACAAAAAACCCCACAATGCTTACCTTGGTTGGGCAGCTTCACTGGCATGTGAAAAAGCTTGGTGGTCACAATGCAGGATAAAGACAATGGGAGCTAAAAGTTCATGCATACCCTAAACATAAAAGGAAGCAAAAGTAGAGTCAGATTTGCCAGCCATGTAATAGTTCACAATACATAGCATCAAGCAGCCAGCAATAATAGGTGCAGACTAACTAAAAGCAGGAACATTTACATTCTTAACAGAATGGTTTCATAATCAATGGCTTTAATCTTAAATTCTGATTAAATCCAAGTGTTTATTCTTCTGTAATATATGGAAGCAAGTTATACTCCCTTTTTCTAACACAACAGACAACAAATTGGCAATGGTAGTCAACCCTGCACCTGGCAGTTTACTCCAAGATCTATGTTCATAAATATGAATTTTATTTATGATGATTACAATCATGATCCACAGTACAAAGATCTGCAATAGGGACAAATTAAAAAAATTAAGATTATTTTTTATTTGATAATGTTCCAAAACCAACATAGCAGTAGACTTTAGAAGAGACAAAGGCAGCTATTTGGGAAATCAGAAAATGAAACTTATATTCCTATGGACATGAGAAATAAAATAGGTTTTATGCCTTTTTTTTTTTTTTGAAGTCGTTATGTCAATATTAAAAATCAACTCATTACAACACAATGCATAGGAGACCTGTTAACTGTTCCATTACAAACTATTACTTACACGTGCAATCTATATTGAGATACAGAAAAACTACAGAAACATGCAGGATTGGAAGAGAAAAAATTGGTGGATTGTTGAAGACTTGGGCCAGCATTAGAAGCACAGCTGGGCCACCCAGGCCAGCCGTTAGTGCTTCTACCTGCAGGTCACCAGGAACAAAACAGGAGTCCTGATTTGCCTTGATTCACCTGGGGCTTGTCAATTTGTTATCAGAAGCAGAAGCAATTGCTTCAGGAAACCAAGCAATCCAGTTGGCAAGCAGCAACATTTTGGCAGGTATCTATGGCCTGCAGAATGAAACCTCACCTTCAGCAGATATTCATCCCTTTCCCTCAGACTAGATCAGGGAAAAGGAAGATTTGGGGTATTATAACTGGGGAACTTGGTTATATCAGGGGAGTTTGGCTCCCAGTGGTGGACTACGACAGCAGGTAGGAACTACACAAGCTACAGGCTGGGGTGTAACCATACAAAAGAAGTCAGGGGAGCCCTTCAGTGATGGACGGGATATGGGATGAAGGGTTGAGACCTGTCTGGCTGCCTCTGGCCACAGGGATCACTTCAAGGGGAGGGAACTCCTGTCCTCAGCCCAAAACCACCGACTACAGCCAGGGCTTGATGCCAGGTGCCCAGGCTACCCCTGCTGGGTCTTGCTCTGGGTGGCGTCCTTGCCCTGGCTGCAGGAGGATGAGTGTGCTGCCAGCAGTGCTCCAGTTTAAAGGTGCAACTGCTTCACCAAGTGAAGCCTCAGTCCCAACTGCAGGTGCGTGCTCTGGGCAGGCAGGGGTGCCAGGGAGACCATCTTGTCTATCCCGTTGGCAGAAAGAGCACTGGGGCTGCTCCCTCAAGCTCACAGGCATTTCAGGCTGCTGCTGGGAGTCAGATGATGGGTCCCCAGACAGGAGCTGTTCTACTTTTAAGCCGGCATTTCCAAGGTAGGAAGCCTCTCCACTTGCTCTTCTAGCCCTTTCAGTGACAGACAGACATGAACAATGAGTCACATGCCTGTGTGTGTGCAGCTACCCTGCTGCTTTGCTGGTCTATCTCTTGATATTCTATGTTGCATTTGAGGAGTATTTAATACCAGTGAGTTATCTTACCAGTTTCACATGTATCAAAGAGATCCATTAACTACTAAAACCCTTTAACTTTTATTGGAAATAATGGGGATTTTGCTTAAGTGGTCCAAACTGAGCAGAGGTAAATGTGGAAGCCCTGTCTAGATCATTATCTATTCTGAGTGTGCTCAGATGCATGTTAGTGAATCTTATCTGTTCGTAAGAGGAAATTCCAATACCTAGCAGTGTTGAAGAAAAAAAAAAGAGGTTTGGAAATTTCTCTGTGTGCTATCAACTGAAATCCTAGTAAATTTTATTTTAATTTCTTCAGGGCTGAGATGACTGTTATAGCCTCAACTGTAGGGTTGCAGCAATAGCAGTCAGTTGACTGGGCAAAGCTAAAGACAGCAAAACTTCCGTAGTTTGGAGTTTTCCTTTCTCTTCCTTTTTCTGAACCTTTAGGGACTACTTCGAAAGATGAAGGCTAAATAGAAACTCAGGGAAAAAAAGATTAAATGCAATTAAATCACCTTGATTTCAGGAGCTGATATAAAATTCCCAAACACAACACTATGTGTTAGATGTTACAAATTGACAACTTTAGATTTCTGAAAGTCTTATGGACATACCAAGCGGGAAAGGAATATGAGAGAGAAGGACATAGGTCTGGGATTAGACAATAAATGTAAGTGCCAAAATATTTAAATAAACTGTAGATAACCTGGGCTGTACTTTCATACATACTCCCAGGCCTCAGTTAATTAACAGCTCCATGTTTAATCTTTTATTCGCCCTGATATACTAACATGAAATAAAAATGGAAATGACAAAAACTTGACTATCTAATAAAACTACCACCTAAGCTGTAAACATATAAGCTGAAGAAAAAGGACATAAAATAAGAATTAGTTATGAAAGATAAAAGCACATCATGCATTCTTCCAACATAATAATATATCAAACCTATAATAAAGTAGAATCATAATGTGGCTGCCCACATACAAAAACAAAACAAACAGATGATGAAATATCAGGATTTCAAAAAGATACCTCTGATCTTTCAGTTACAAGAGTACTTCAAATGTTTAGAGATTTTTAGCTTGGCAAGAAAAGCCACCAGTGTAATATGCATACACAAATTTTTTCAATGCTGCAGTTTACTAAAACTCTTTAGTGTTAATAAATAAGTTGACAGAGCTCAGATAATTTTATGACACTTCCCAGATACAACAAAGTATTGATTTAATAATACAGTCTATGGTTTAGAAAGAAGACCAGAAATATAGCATTTCTACAATGAAAAGTGCATCAATGCATTTCAAAATTGTATTGACTTCTCTAAGGGCAATCAAATCATGAGCGAACAATAGTTAGCCTAGTGATTTAGCTTAATTGTCACTATTTCTTTTCAGTGTAACTAGGACCAGAATTTTGGCACCACTCTTACAGAAGAATGCTAAGAGTAATTTTTACATATTCTTAAGTACAATATACTATTCTCTTTAGATTTTATATTTACAGCTGCTGTTTAAAAATTCAACGATCCCAGTGAGGATTCTGTCTTTAAAATCTGTAATACAGCTTCACAACATTCCACTCCATTTGACTAGGGACAGAAATATCTTTTTCTTCATCAAATAAAATGTTACTTCACGCTGGTCAAAAAACCACAAACCTTACTACAAAGACAACTTTCATGCATATATGCATATTAAACAAACATTATTGATTGCTTCTTGTAAGACTATATGCTGATGCTATGTAATAGTTTCAATAAAATGTTGTAAACTTCATATACACTTTGTTTACATTTATAAGGATGCAAATTGTCAAGGAACTAGAACTTTTTCCAAATATTTTGAAAGGTAAACATTGGGTCCTGTACGCACATTGACAGAGAGAAGTATAAGTTTTCATTCATGGCCAAGTTTTATAATTCTAATAGCAAATGTAGCTCTTGTATGTGGTCATACAAATGAGACAGAGGAATTCTCATAGAGAACAACAGGACCAGTCCCATGACGGATACTGAAATATGAAGACAAACTCCTTAATTTGGGCTTTGTATTCAGGTCATTGTGGGAGAGAGAAGCTGGGAGGTGATCTGTTATTGATGAATTAATGGCAACCTTCATCATTTTCAAGAAAATATGCTAGATTTTGATGTAGTAGAAATTATTATGGGAAGTGGGGCTTCAGTCGATGGTAAAAACAGAACGAATAAAAATAGTAGAACAGGAAGATTGATTGCAACATAGGTATTTGCTAAAAGAGGGAAAAAAACATATCCTGTGGCCACCACAAACTCTATTTCCTATTAGCTAATTCGGAGAATGGTACTGATGGACATGAAGGAAATGTCATCTAAAAAGAGGGACACAGGGGCAAAAAAGCAGGATTGTTACTAATAAGCTAGCAGGAGTATTAATAATAAAAAAAAAACCAAACAAAAATGAAACTACCTTTTTAAAATGAGGTAAGAAAAAACAAAAGCTCCTAATAAAAGTGACACATGTCCACAATCATTTGCTATTGTGCTGTGCTACTTGGCACAGCACCACGAGACTTGGGCAATATACAGAACACACTTCAGAGAGATTAAATCAACAGTTTTTCATGATCCAAATTTATTTCGTTTTCTGCACTTCACATCTCCCCTTAGTCCTGTGGCAACCGCTTCCTGGAATCACTGCACTACTGATGCACACCAGTTGAAAACTGAGGTAAAGAAGTTTTCTTTGTCAACAGCCTGTAGGCTCGCAAAATTGAACCTGTTCTTTTATCTGCCTATGTTCATTTAGCCCACCAAGCAGTCTTTATTAAAGCTGAGGCATCAGGCAGTCAAAGTTCATTAATACCATTTATATAATCTCTGCAGTTTCAATTAACTCAGCAAGACATTCTACTACATGATAACAGTCTCATTAATTCAATAAAATCCCATAACTATTAACAATATGGTCTATGTTAAACGGGGTGTCACCTAGTAGAAAATAATAGCTTTAACAGCTTGTGATGAAACTCGTTTTTTT
>VZTL01033747.1:0-15876 GCA_013400535.1 Scopus umbretta | reverse complement strand
TTGCCTGCCCCTTCTTACAAAGGGGGTAGGATTTGCATGTCTTTTGTAGAATTTGTGCTGTCTGTGAGTTTATCTCTCATCTGATTTTTACTTACAAACTTTTGGGAGTTTCCTCCCTCCTGCGGTTTCAGAAATGTTCTTCAGACTAATGCTGATGTTCTTCCTTGTTATTGTTCACTGAGTTTAGGGGTCTTGTTTGCCTGACTTACTTCCTTCAAATGCTCTAGTCTATTAAAAGTATGTAAAATATGCTACTCTATGTCATCTAATAAGTAAATCCAGCATATGCTGTTCCAGACTCTGGGCTGGCTCTGATGTGGTTTGAATCATACTTGGATCTCTTGGCGGTTTGGAGCATACTCGCACCAAAGTTACAGCCTGGTCACAACAGATGGTAATGAAAAAAATTAAATATCACCATTGTCTGGTTAGAGAAAAAGGTATGTTTAATGAATATGAAGTTGCTCATACTTAACCCAGTTATCTATTTAATGCAATGTTTATCACAGATTACTTCCAACACTCTCATACTTCTGATACTGCATCTCCTAGGAAGGGGAAGAGAAAGCAAACACTGGGTAGAAATTAGTCACTTTACTCAATCCACATACTGCAATCATAGATGTGAGAATCTGTGCAGGATGGGATAGGTGTCAATGTTCACAGCTACCTTTTGCCCTTTAGTCCTTTAATGGGAGAGGTATTATCTGCAGAACTGGAACTGAGAACTGTTTGAGCTCAAGTTGGATATATAGCTATTTTTCAAGTGAATATTGTTAAACATTTACTGCTTAGCCAAAATATTTACCCTCAAAAGCGTGTCCTGCTTTTGGCTGGGATAGAGTTAATTTTCTTCCTAGTAGTTGGTATAGTCCTGTGTTTTGGGTTTAGTATGAGAATAATGCTGAAAACACACTGATGGTTTAGTTGTTGCTAAGTAGTGTTTACACTGGTCAAGGACTTTTCAACTTCCCATGCTCTGACAGGGGCACAAGCTGGGAGAGGGCACAGCCAAGATAGTTGATCCAAACTGACTAAAGGAGTATTCTATACCATAAGACATCATGCTCAGTATATAAACTGGGTGGGGTTGACCAGGAGGTTGCAATTGCTGCTTGGGTACTGGCTGGGCACTGGTCAGCAGGTGGTGAGCAATTGCATTGTGCATCACTTATTTTGTATATTTTTGGTGGTGGTTGTTGTTGTTATTATTGTTTATTATTATTGTTGTTGTTGTTATTATTTTCCTTTCCTTCTCTCTCCTATTAAGCTGTTTTTATCTCAACCCATGAATTTTACTTTTTTTCCCTATTCTCTCCCCTACCCCGCTGGGGAGGGGGAGAGTGAGTGAACAGCTGTGTGATGTTTAGCTGCCTGCCAAGTTAAACCACAATGTGTTATTCTGACTGATACCATTTAAAAGGTTTACTTCTTTTTTTCATAGTACAGCAGCACAAGCTTCTCATCATTTTTATTTTACAAAATATAATAATAAGCTCAAACTGATGCAAAAGTTCAAGTTAAAAAAAGATTTAACCTTTGATCCAGATCCAGCCATAAATAGTCCCATTATAGGACTGGAGGTTGTGAAAAACTGTTGGTGTAGACTATATTGACAAAAAAAGACATCATCCAAGTTTTCTGGGATCTACTCCTATGCTTGCCCCAGGAGCACGTTTTCTCAAACTTAACTAAAAAATACAAAAATATTTTTTCAGCAATGGGGCACTGTCTAGAAACCAGCCCAATGAAAACATCAAACCTGATACAGATTTAAGACTGAGCTCTGGTTCTGAATGTGAAGCAAAGCATTACAGGCATCTTTGAGTGTCATATACTGTGTTTGTGATTTACAGGATCGAAGGAGAGGCTACAAATTGTAGAAAACAATAATCCAGTTATTCCCAAAGGACAGAGGTAGAGTATGGACAGAGCAGACTTTCTTGGCCTTCTGATTCTGTGCATCTGTGTTTTCTTGGTGGGAAGTGATTTTGCACAAAGACTTGGAGGGAAGGCCACACTCACGTCCAGCTGTTGGGTAATAGGGAGTGTTGTGGAGGGGAGTAAACAGCTGAAACCAGGGCAGGGTGCTAATTGATCTGCCTTGTAGGATAAAATCATTTGGGACCTATTTCATGTGGGTTAAAGTCATAATGAAAATATGGCAGAAATGACCTCAAGGATCCAAGCAGATGCACACAATTCAGGATTCTAGAAATGTTGGACAGCCCATGTCAAAATCCATAGTGCTATGTACTCTTTACTGTTCCTTGGGTGGCTTATGCTTTAATTTCATCACTGAACATAGTGCAGGCATATTCAGTCTTTCTCTCCTCTTTCCAGAATAGTACTTATTCACTTTTACCATCTAATCTATTTGTCCCTCAGGTGAATGGACCTCTCAGGTGACAGGACCCTTCAGACAGTTTCTAGAAAAAGGGAAAATTACAATTGAACAGGCATGAGATAGTCTTGTGCTCATGCATGTGTGTGTGTGTTCATACCAGCCTGCTTGTGGTTCTTGCTTCATGCATGTAGGTTTATAGGTAATAAGAGTGCTCCGGGTTCATTTCTCACACCATGGGTGGTGGTTCCTGCCCTGCTTCCCTGAGGACAGGTTTATGATCCATATGACTGTGCCAGGTATAAGGCAATTGTGGGCCATTTGGATGTTACTTAAGTTGCCCATGGACTGCTACTTGCAGAAGTCTGGTTTCTAATCTGAAGGAAGAAAATATTGAAGGGGAGAAAGAATTGGGAGCAGCCATGTGTCCTGTGCCATCAGAAAATATTTTCCTCCTATTTTGTGCTGCATGACTGGATTCTTTGCCCCAGTGATTTCCACCAGTCCAAAAAGAAAGATCTGGCATAAGCTGCTTTTCTCCTTTTCTAAAGACTCAGTTCAGACTCCACAAGAACTGGCAAAATGACCTGTGTCGATTCTGAAAGTCTTTAGATGATGTTCCAAAGACATAAGATAGGACTAATGGTGCATTGTGTTTAAGGCTTTAGGATAGGTTTCAAGAAAACTAGATATAACTTCTTTATGGTTCTGGACAAATATCTCATCTCTCCTGTCTGTATATCGAGGGTAAAACTGCTGTAACTCATGTCAAAATCCTTACAAGGATAAATCCATAAAGTCTCAGGATGCACTGACATATATCACCGCGGGACTATATTGATAGATAAAAGCCACTACACTGTCAACAAATGTCTTACCCGTACATATAAAAATTGATGAGCTTTTCTTACTCTGCTGGGTGTCCTGAAAACCAGGAGAACTGTGACCTGTCTCTGTCAGTTATTTTAATTGTGAGCTGAATTTTCTGGTGCAAAAGTTCTAGCCTGGAGTGCTCATACCTGCATTAAATAAAGAGCAGGATTTGCTTTGCCAATTGGAATAAATAGATGTTTTCCTTGTCTAGCAAGTTGTGCATTACTACATTTATTATTGGAAGGAACCAGACCAGGAAATGGTTATGACGGTTTGTGAGCTACAGATTATTATTTACAGAGAATTCCAGACACGTTCCATGAACCAGTCCTCCATGAGGTCTGAAATTGAAGTAGCTGTTTCATCTTTTGAAGTCCAACAAATTGTTTTGTATTGTTCCAGATAATGGCTGGGAATATGTGCAACAAAAAGATATCATTTTCAACGTGGGTTGTGACTTCTTTTTTCTTTCTTTTCTATTTGAAACAAAACTGTCAGCCAAGAAATAAACTCTCTAATCAGTCAGGGAAGATATCATGTTGCATCACAATGTCTAGCAAAGAAGCTGACAAAATATTTTATAAAAATGAAGTGATGTGGCAGGTTTGGTATGTTCAATGGGTGTTTTAGTGAAAAATCTCACGTTAGAGCAAACTACCAATGAAAGGTCGACAAAACCATTTGAATTTACTAAACCATGTAATAAATTTCGATAAGATATGCATGAAGCATTGTGAAAAATTGCTATGCTTTTTGTGTTTGGGTGACTTTAACCATGGAATAATATACCTCTAGGTGTGGGAAGTGTTTTTATCTTTCACCTGTAAGAGGATCAGGGCTAGCCATAAAATCTGTTTGGGGGCAGGCAATAGACTGGATGGCCTCTTGAAATCCTTTTCAGTATTATTGCCTATGACTGTGTTTCTGGAGTCAGTCTATGCAAAGCTGACTGATTTAACTGCTTGTATGTCTAAGCCTGTAGCAGACCAACTTACCCAAGCTAAACTATCTTGCAGTGCATGCAGTTAATGCTACCTGATGAGCTTACCACAGCTGGGTACTCCCAGGCTGATATACTGGATCCAGCTTGTGGTGCCTCAGTACTTACTCACTGGGTCTGAGCAGAATTATGTGTTTGTCTTTAGAGGCATAGTCACATACTTAGACTCTCTGCTTGACCTCTTCTTTGCAAATGATGCTGAAACTTTCTACCTCTCATCACTCTCCATAATAATGATGTATCTTTTCCCAGACAATGCAAATGTTAAAATTATTCTGGTAGTAAAAGCAGAGCAAAATGACTTTGCAAAACACCTTCTTAAACAAACACAACCCTCACTCACAGTGAGAGACTAACTGAAGTATATATTTAGCATCTTCCTTGCCTGGTGGCCTGTGAATTACTGCATTTCCTTTTGCAGTTAACCAGATACCTAAATGCAAAACCTCAAACAAAATCTCTGTCTTCATTGTTGTCACGTTTCTGAGAGCCCTTCTGGTTTTGATAACTCTGTTCATGATCATAAGATTCCCTTCTTCAGCACAGGCTTCCTTCCATGTTTGGGCCATCACACCATAGCTGCCTCCAAAGCTGTTTAAAGGTGTTATTACCCTCCTTTTTATTCAAACCATTTATTCTTTCCTTACTTCTACTCTGCTGCTTGCATTTACTCTGCTTTACTCATACTTCTTGTTTCATGTCAGTAGAAGGGATAGTGAGGTACTGAGCAATCCAGATCATCCTTTCTGAGGGCCATTTCTAATTAATGTCATTTTACTGACCTGCTTTATACTGATTGATTAAAAAGACAAAATGTGGTTGTTAATGATGCTTGATTGACCTCCAATGTTTGCCCTTCAACAACACCTCCTGAATTGTGAGTTTAAGGTAGAAGCTGGAAGACAATATGACATAGTTTCATGAACAAAATGGAGTTTGTGGTTTGGTACAGATAGGTAGAGGGGAATTCATCTTACTACATTTAGACATGTATAGTGTAGATACCTACATCTGAGCATGTTGTTTACAATCCTTTTGTAGTCAGTGGAGAAAAACAGGCACTTCACAAACAGAAACCATCTTATTCAAAGGCAGATATCTGAAGTAAGCAAGGGGAACAGCATCATTCCCTCCATTTTCTGTGGCTGGATCTTGGTGACTTGTTCACAAGGAGTCAAGTGAGATGAATCCCTATTAAGATATACACCAGGCTGACATGTCTGCTTTACTACACTGCTGTACAAAATCCCAGAGGTGGCCAGTCAGAGCAGAATCTGCTCCACTGAGGTGATTCAGTCTGGCTCAGTAGAAGCAGCATTTGGAAAATCCCTCCAGGAAACCCAGTCCCCCACTGCTGCTTTTTGCTGAGAGCTGGAGTGTTTGTGTTTGGCTCAGCAGGAGGCTTCTCCTCCCCATAGCTACAGCATTGCAGACCTTGGAGTCCCTGTGCCTGTCTGCAGGGGAAGGGAAACTCAGTCCTCTACAGGATCCTCACCATCTGTACCACAAATTCTTTGACCCTGTAGGAAAACATAAATATGTGGACCTGGTCTCATTACCTGGCTTTTTTCCCCAAACCACTCTGTGTTTCATTTCACAGTCCTCATCTAACATTTGCCATAGGCAAGTGTTTCTACTGAATACCCATTGATTATACGAGGACCAGATGAAGCTGTGGCATGGATGAGAAGGTAACACAGTGGTCAATCAGGAGTATTTGTTCTGCACAGAGCAATGCTGATGCTGCTCCCAGCATCCTGCCAGGAAATCACTCCCTGAGTTGCACTGTATATTATGCTAAATCTGTCTTGTCCATGGAGAGTAGAAATAGCTTGTTAACTTACAGTAAATATCTGTAGGCATACGAGTTGGGCCATAGCCTATTTTACATATGGGAAAAATAAACCACAGCACAATCATTGTGGGAATGGCCAAATTTGAACCATTATTAGGAATGTCAGACAACAATCTGTACTCGTCATGTCTCAAATCTCCTCAAATGCTCCAGCTGAAATTTGCTTTTAGTCAGTACTACTCTGTCTCCCTTGCAGATGCCGTCACAAACACAAAAGTGTATTTGCAAAAGTGAGAAGACACTTCTGTGTCCCTCCTACACACACAGTGACCTGTAAAAAATTTCATTCTTTTTCTCTGTCTCTGAAATAGCCCTAGTTCAAACCCCCATGGCTTATCTATTCCTTAAACATTAGTCTATTTTTCTCCAAGAGGAGTTAGTAATGCATTATCAGTTTCAGCAATGGTCAGAGACCAGATAAGACAAGCAAAAATGTATGAAAATATTATCTAGCAGTCCTATTATGAACAACACTGAGGAAAAGAAACATCATGACACAGACTCAATGCCCTGCAGCTTCAAAGCTGTGTAGTCGGATAGCTACACCAGAAATCAACCCACTGGTAATAACCCCTCAGGTTTCCTCTGTGCAGCTCATGCCCTTCCAAAAGCTTTTCACAAAGCCATTCTCTGTGGTTCTGCAGGGCAAAGATTATCTTGAGGTTGTTGGACACTGTTGGCTTTATGGCCACAGGGACATGGTGGCAGCAGCCAGTCTGCTGCATGAGAGGAAACTTTCATTATTAAATGCTAAAAGAAAGAAAAAAAAAAGGTATAAAGAAGACAGGTCTTTCTTCCTCAGGGTAAAATATCCTCCTTTCAAGCTGTTCAACAAATAGGAGTGAGCCAGTCACCTTGTATACGGTTATTAAGAGCATCTACCTATTTCTTGCTCTGCTGGGAGACCATAATAAGCTTTGTCTGTCAGATATTCTCACCCCACCTGTTAGCTATAATAGTCTGCTGTGTGGGGCCCTCTCCTCACACTGGAGCAAGGATTTAACTTGCTGCTGCCAGCTTGGTGGGGTGTACTGTACCTGCCCGCGCTCTGCCGACCCGTCAGCCCCAGGCGTGCTGTGCCACCCAGCGCATCCAGCCTGCATCCCACACACAGGTACAAACCCCCACCCGAACAAGTTAGTAGCTGCTAGAGTATAATCAAGGTCTCACCTCTTTTCTCACTTGTCTGGTGACCTCATTTCACACATCTGATTCCCTTTCTCCAGCTCTTTTTACAGTTTGTCTCTTTTTCAGCCTGAAGTTGTTAGTCATCTTTTTTTTTCCATGAACTATTTGAATTTATTATACTTATAAAAGCGCTGTTGGGCTCTTTTTGCTTTCATGCCATCATACCCTACCCCTAGCCTCCTATGAGACAGATTTTTTTTTTTTTTTTTAAATCTTTACTTTTTTCTTTCAGATTTTAGCTATCAACCCTCTTTAATTATTGTTTTACCTTTGCCATCTGGAGTGCTGATCTTTTTCTTTTCTTTTTCCCCTAACTCTTTCTCACTTTCATCCTGTTTGAAATTTTCAGTACACTGTGGCTTCAAACTGTGTAATAATCACAGCATTCCTTGGTTTATGTCATTTGAAGAGGCAAAAAGAATTTGAAAAATCAGTGTTTCATTTCAAGAGCTACTGATTTTGCTGGGGAGCGCAGGGGATATGATCAAAGTTTATAAGAAATTAAAGAAATGTTACTGTGTGGGATTTGTAAGTGAGTAAGACTAATATTTCATAGGGGGCCTGAGCTGTCCAAGCAAACACTGATTTCCTTTATATCCTAATCAGATTCACTGTCCTTTAGCAAACCAGCCCTCTTCCCAAATAACTTCTCTTATAACATCATATTTAATTTTTCTTAAAAAAAGGGCATCTGACTGCCTTTCAGGATTCTTTTGGTCTCAAAAAAAACCCAATTTCAAATGCAGAGTTTCAGGTGAGTAGAAGCAGCCGTGAAGGTTGCTCCCCGCCCTAATCTCTAGCTCGTTAGCATTACAAGTAGGCAATAACTTACATCTGTGCAAAACAGTTGTCAGAAATGCTATCTAAAAATGACAGCATTTTACACTTAATTTCCTTGGGTGAAAACATGTATCCAAGGTGACAGGAAAGGGTATAAGGAATTAGGTTTCATGCCCAGTCCTGAGCAGCTTCCTAAGAATGACCTCACATCTCTTCCTACCTTGAAGACCTCCATGAACTTACTCTTTTCCATCCTTACACACCTCCAAAGCTAAAGAGAGCTCCTTCCTCCTCCTTTGGTGGATAGGAGAGAGTGTGTCATGAAACTCTGACAGTGCTCTACCAAATTTATGAACTGAAATTTCCAGCAGCTGCAAAACCTTAGTTCACGTTGTCGTCAGCTGTGGATTTTGACTTTGGAGAGCTGTAATTCAATCCCCTAGGGATGAGTGAAGTGTCATCCATGCACAAAACAAGTAAGGAGAGATTTTAACGAACCCCTCATTTTACTTGCTACTGGAGCTGCCTAACCATAGACCAAGCATGCACCACCGAAAGGTTGACCAACTGGGACAGTAGTCCTGGGGAGGGACAGGAGGGACTGACTCCTGGTGCTCTAGTGTAACCATTCTGGAGAGATGAATTTGCCTCCTATATTTTTTATAATGTGCTTTTAAACTGGGTATGGCAAGAAATCCAAAGGACTATAGAAATAGTTCTGAAATTAAATTTAAAGTTCTTTTGAAATTCTTTGATAATCTCCACCAGAAACCTCTCTTCTGCAAACCTGAATCAAATATCAGTAATGCACTTTATCTCTTCAGCAGCTGCTGGAGCAGCCAGTGTTAGAGAATGTATCATCAGTATCACTTTGTGGTACTGGTAATATATGAAGTTTATCTATGTATAAGTTATGTGAGAGGAACATGGCATCTGATGATGCTGAATGTGTTTCTATGCTGTGTATTCTGTAAAATGGAGAACTTGGTTCTTTTGGTAGCTTGTTGGCAAGTTGAGTAAATTGTTATTTCTTAGATAAACCTTTATGTTACTATGAAGCATAAAGAAGACTGTGGCATGAAGGTATCGGTCAGCTGAAGGGCTGTCATATTTCAAAATTAAATACGGTTCACCAAACTAAAAGCTTTCTTGTTCAGTCTTAGACATAGCATGGGATCTCATTGCTGTTAACAAATGCTCTAAATTTGCTGTTTTTCACCACTTTAACTGCATATTATGTGCCCTGTAAACTCCATTACTCTACCAAAGGTGTACTTAGTCATGCAAAGAAATATTTAAGGCAATTATATCAAATTTCCCCTCGCCTGAAGAGTAGTTATAGAAATAATTCATAACATTGCATGAATAGCAATAGGTGAAAAGTTTGTTTAAGTTGAAGGGAAATATGAGGTTTATGCAAATAACATAAACATTCTGAAGCATGTGACATTGTAATTGAAAAATAATTACAAGTCTTTTCATTATTTGAAAAGATTGAATTATTAGATGTTATTAATGTTATTAAATGTTTTTGGAAAGTTGGGTAATTAAGAAATATTTTTAACTGTCTGCCCTTCAGTTTAATGAACATAAAATGTGCTCACAGAGTATGAAACTAAAGTATAATGATATTGGATTGGTAGAGTTAGATTTAAAATTAGATTGATTTTTATTTAGTGCTTTTCAACAAAAAGATCTTGCTATTGAGGCAGTGAACTCCCTGTAGAAAATAAAAGTTCAAGTCCCAGAACTATTCCAGACCTTCTGTTTGACCTCTCTGTATCATCTTTCCTTTGTAGGAAGAGGTTAACTGTCTTTTTTTTTTTCTTTTTGGCTACATTGAATTTAAGTTGTTTGTATGTACTACACCTAACGAAAGGTAATTCTGATCTCCATCTCTTTCTCTAGATGATAAGGGAATATAAATTGCACGTTATAAACAATTGCTACTAAACTGGTTGAAAAACACATTTATGGGTTTTGAGGATGCTTCATGTTTGTTGCAAAAGCCAAATATCTTTACTTTGTGACCTCCATTTTTTCATGGAGATGAAAGTCACTCTTCCTGGAACGGAAATTAATTTTTTTTTTAAACATCTGGTATTAAACATCTGTGAAAAATGAACAAATCAGAGCCTGGAGCAAATCCAGATATAATTACAATTTTTGAGGTAGGATGTAAGAGCAGATAAAATGTATTAGGCCATTTAGTTCACCTTCCACAGGCTGGTTCTTAGTGCTTTAGTACTGAAATAACTTCACACGTGCTGCTTATGAAAGGAACACTCCTTTCACCCTCCTTTCTCCTCAAACTTCCCATCATTTTTGACCAAGAGAAAGGCCTGGCATATGTTGAGGATGCTTGCCACTAAGTTGAGAAGCTGCAATGGGAGTAGGAGAAGGAAGTGTTGTGCGGACAGCACAGGTGCCATAGTCAGAAGACCACAATTGGGAATATTTAGGAACAAAGATAAGAATTAAAGGAAACTTTTCACTGATCCTAAGAGAAAAAATATTAACATCTTTAGGAACTTTCTTCTGCTGTTGGAGAAATGGGATTTAACCACGGACAGAGGATTTTGAAGGGAGGTGTGAACAATCTGAATACCAGGAACACCAAGATGCCTGTTCATGTGTTGGGGATTAAACCTATGGACAGACTTCAGGGAAACTGGCAAACACCACATTGATTACACTTTTGTTTATTTGCTTAACTTTCTTCTAATGCATCAGGTGTGATCCATTACCCAGGGCTGTCTGACTATTTACCTTACCATGCCTCATGTTACTCCTGAGACTCAGGGTTTATTGAGGCCTTTGATCTCTTGTAATGATATTTAAAAAACACATTTTGGATTACATTTTTAGAGGGTTTATTGTATTTGTTTGTATTACAAGCAGTCTGTTGTAGGGTTAATAACCTGTACAGGGACTGCAATACCTGTTCCCAGGACTAACATCTGAAAAAAAATTATGACCACTCTAAGCTAGTCAGAGCTTCTTTTGGCCAATACAGAGGCTCTGTATGCCCAGAGGAATACATGGGCTTCCTCACTTATGTAAAGGACAAAAAATAACCTTTCTGCATCCTGTTCTGTCACTCTTACATGAACATCTGCCCACCACAGGGTGCTTCAAATATGACATATCTACTCATAGTCTTCAATGCAAAGAAAACAACATTTGGCTGACAATTCTTTTAATTATACAACTCAGGACAATAAATTGTTTAGTGAGGATATGCTGGACCACACTGTAAAATATTTCAGGCAACTGGCAGACAAGGCTGCCCCTGCTTCCAGTTTTATTACCAGTGTGGATGTTTATTTCCCACCTTTTCCTTCCAGGTCAGTAAATTCTAGTAGAGGACCATTTACACTTTCTACAATCTGTGTTATCCAAAGCTATAAACTTTACAAATGAATGGGGCAAACCTTGGCTGCCTCATTTTCTGGGTGTTGCTGTTACAGTACATCCATCTTATTTACTTGCTAGCTCTCAAGAAAGCAATGAAGCATTGTGACTTCATGAGCAATATTAAAATATCTAGAGTTATCCCTGTGAATGAGACTGATACCATCATGGATGCTGAGATCTGTCTTTCTGACATCTGAGGCAGCTGTGTTTTCCCTGTTGCTCTGCATCTGAGTTATTTACAGCACAGCAAAGTGTGTATGTGAGACTCGCAGATCAGAAAATCTACTTTTCGAAAAGCTTTAAGTGATTCAATGAGGTACAAGTGCAATAGTGAATTGGTGCTCTCATTTGTTCACCTCTCCCACTGGTGAGGTGCATTTGGGTGATTGTGCAGGTCTTAAGAAAAGCTTGTAACCTATCCTCACAAACTACAAATGTGAATTGCAGAAAATAATTGAAACATCGCAAAGATGAACTGCATGCATTGTCACTTTGGTTTGAAAATTTGCTACAAAGTTACATCACTGCTTTCAAGAACTCCAGCAAACTGGATAAATAGGAAAGCTCTGCCACAGTCAGCAATACCACTTTTGAGAGTCTGTGAGCAGACCTGTACAACACTGACAGAGAGAGAGGATTTAATTTTTCTCCAGCCTACCCCAGCCACCTTTTCCTGCACAGTTCTCCTGCTTTTCAGTTGCACCAGTCTGTGGAATAGTTCAAATGAATAAAAGAGACCCAATTTGCTTTGAACAGATTGTTTCTTATTTGTGGAAGTCCCATATATTTCATCCAATCCCTGAATTTCTTTTCATGGCCAGCATGCAGAAAGCACTCATCTCTCCAGTTCAGAGATAGCAAACAGCAGCACACACATGCTGGAGCTGGCACAGTGCTCTGATCTTCAGCAGATTGTAGGGTCCTGTCGTGCAGTGTCATTGAAATTCCCTGTACATCTAGCTCATGCAAAAGCTTATAACAAGTTCTTCAGTTCCACAAGCCAGATTTTAGATATAAATTTTTATTCTATATCACAGAGCAGAAGGAAAGGACTAAAGTGGAAATTACAGGCTCTTGTTGACTGATGGTTCTCACTCTAAACTTTACATGGCAGCTTGGCCCGTTATATGCTTTTCTCATGTTCTGTGACAGCCACCTTTTGCAAAAATGTCAGAGGGGAGCTCACACAAGAAATATAAATATTATATCTCTTATACTGAGCCTGTAGCAAAATAATGCACTGATAAACAACAAATAAACATAACAAATAAAGGTCCAGATCTCAAACTTCAAGAGTTTGCTTTAGTGAAGTACAAAATGCTGTCCTAATAATCTATGCAAATCCATGTAACCTGGGCACTGGCAACTAATGCAACTAGTACTGAATGATGATATACTCTTGCAGTTTTGAACATGAGATGGGTTTCCTTCAAAACTATGCATGTCTCCTAGAGTTTTAAGGCTGTATGTCAATATCGCAACTCCTCTTTTTCTGCTATGATTTCAAGTTTGCTGTCTCTACTTCTGCTTCCAAGCCACAGGGCAGGATTTTCAAGAAGACAACTGAATGTAGTTGAAGTTAAGCTTAAATTTAAAGTTGAAGCCTTCTTTCTAGAATTGTACTCTTACACTGTCTTTCATGACTCTGTGAAGTAAGGATGAGATTTTTCTTGTATATTTTAAGCCAGCTAACTAGTCTTCTAGGCTCCCTTTCTAGTTCATAGGGGCATTTCCAGAGGGCTTCCTCCCTGTCCAAAAAAATACATGTCTGTGATAGATGCATTACTCTCCAGAGGTGTCATTCTCTCTTCATTTACAATTTAAAGTATGATGATAACTATCTTAGGCTACATGACTAAGTTTTTGATGGATAAAGTTAGGTGAGATGAAACCAACCTCAAGCATCTGATCCAAAAGGCTTTAAAGTCAGTAGGGAGTTTTCTATGGACTGCTTAAGGCTTTGGATCATTCCCTTGGAAAAGCTCAGAAGCCTGCATTACAACTCTAGGTGCCCTTGGATCAGAAACTATCAGAGTGACTCAGAAGACTCCAAAAGGAAAATACTGTTTTGCGGAGCATTGAGAATAAGGTTTGTCATTGCATCTAACCTTCCCAGCTTCTTTTACCATTTTCCATTACAGGTTGTTTGACTTGCTTTATCAGGTGTTGCATTTTGTGTGCATGTTCCCAGTGCAGTTTGTTTGTCTGCCTATTGTCCCCTAGAATCTTTAGAAAATCAGGTTGTTGCATCTCACAAGGCAAGAAAATATGTGACTACAGCCATGAATGTAATATAGAAGGTGGTATTTTATTTATTGGTGTTTTTTTGCTATGTGTTTTGTTGAATGGCAGGGATGTCTGCATATTAGATGATGTGCCATTAGATGAAGGTCAGATGACTTGGCCTTTGTTTTACTGAGTTGCAACTTATTCCTGTTATACGCTGTTTCTCACTATCATATCTTAGGTTGTAAACTCTTAGGGAAGAATTTTCTTTTTTGATATTTGGCAGTAAAGCATTTGCAGAACAGTTTCCTCATACATGCTCAAGGCACATCATGTTATTATCTATGAATAAAAAAGATAAATCTGAGGGAGCAGTAATGGTATTACAGGGCAATTTATCTAAAAATAAGATAATACTTTTTCCATTGTCTAACTATAACCCTGCAACCATTTTGACACATTTATCATTACAACATTCCTTTGACATCCATGTAGTGTGGCTATTCTCATTTTACAGATAAGAAACTGAGAGCATAGAGAATAATAGGAATTGCAACAGCATCAAAATTCAGATACCTAACTTAGCTAGCTGGTATCCCAAAGTTTTGTCTTTCTTCAAAGGAAAAAAATTGAATTTCTCAAAGGTGATTCAGAGGAAACTTTTTAGACTGTTGTTTTGAGGTATCTTTTCGGAAGACCTACTTATACACAGTTTTCCAAAGGGTTGGGACATTGACTTAGTGAGCAAGAAAGAAAAGAGTATTAAATATCAGCTGGTACTCATAGGTGTCTGTTCCTTCCACATCTGCCAGCTTGGGAGGGTTTGCTCCACAATGGTGGGCTGCTTCAGTAACCCCATGTAGGCTAGAGCCACCTTCATGGAACTTCTGATTTTCTGTTTTGGCTTCACCTCTTTTACTAATGTTCTCATTGCCTGGACTTCAGGACTTCAGCTGAACTGGGAGACACCTACCTTTTTCAAGCTGCTTTAGAGGTACATATTCCAGAAGTTTGATTGAAAAGGTACGAGCTCTGCCTCACCTTTCCCTTTAAATGGCCACAGGCCTTAGTGAGACTTTTTGGCCTACATTATTTTCTTATTCTTCTTTTCTATGGCTCTGGTCTGTCCCTTTTACCTTTGCAGATATGTCTTGCATATACCTTACATTGCCTTGTACACACCTTGCAATGCCTTGCACCCTCTGAATTTTCCATAAAAGGGGAGAGATGTGGATCAGAGCTCTCATTTTCATGCTCCTTTCCATGCAGAAACATCCCAGTGTGACTTCTGTACAGTAGAAAGTTCTGTGTGTGCTGTAAAACCAAGTAGGCATTGTTCTTCCTGTCACTTTTTAAATGATCTGTCAGTCAATTTGATAATCAGACTCCGGAGAAGTTCTTAAAGAAAATACCATATGTAATGATGACGGACGGGTTTTTATATTGCACTTTTTCTCTGTACATGCATTTGGAAACAGAACATCTATGAGTGAGGTTGAATTAAGAAGCTCCTTTTGCTTTTTACAAAATTGATCAAATATTTTACAGAGAATCTTCCTAATTAGGCAAAATCTGCTCTGTGCTATAAACAGCATGAAAAATCTACCATACTTAGACCTTTTGTCTGAATGACTAGTCTGCATTTCAGTCTTCACCATTGAGGTGAATAAGGATGACAGAAAAACAGTTTAGGAAAAAGGAGGTTATTACAATGCTACTGTTTTTTAAAAAGCAACAGCAGTAGCATTTTAAGACAGAAAATAAATCATAAGGGGAAATAGAGCAAAAGTCAAGATTACGGAGAGACAAGAGAGAAAATATACTAGTAAAAAGAGGAACAAGAAGAGGAAAGTCAGCTGAATAATTTTGGGGTTGTAATGAGTGAAACAAATTCTGCCTGAGGTTTCCTATTCCGCTGAGAAAGAAAAGTAGTTGTCTATCTGAATGTGCTAGAGTCAAAGAAAATACAAGAAGGAGTGGCCTCACATGTGTAGATCATGCTAGCAAGATGCAGTTAAGACTGGGAAGGAGTACAAATTGGGAAAAGGAATAAGGTGTGAAGCAGCAGAGCAGATATTATTCTGAAAGGAAAGGAGCATCATATACACCTGAATCTTAGCCTATTGAGGCAACAGCAGGCAACAAGAAAAAAGCTAATCCTCCTCTTTGTATAGAATTATAAAATCATAGAAT
>VZTL01033733.1:0-21015 GCA_013400535.1 Scopus umbretta | reverse complement strand
GATTGGGGTTCAACCACAACAGTGAGTGTGATCGCACCTGATCTAACCAAGCCTTGCCTTCTGCTGTGAAGACCATGGAATGCCCAAAGGCAGAAGGCATTGCTTGGTACCTGCACAGGGCTCCCTGAAACACATATCAGTTCTCACTGCTCACAGCAAAACAGAGACTATTCCCAGGCTGAATTGATTCTCCAACACTATGGGACTAACTATATTTTAGGCTTCATAATCGTAGAAGGCGATGGCTGTCACACAGCATTATAGCTGTTCAAATACAGTAACATAAGGCAAAAGCTTGGGAACTCACCCAAACTCCAAGCCCTGAAAAATTAAATCTTTCTATTACTCAGCAATGAAAGACCACAAGATCTGCCCGTGACTCCAAATTTCAGGGTTCCAGTTTTGAGCAATTCCCTTTTCACTCCCCTGTGCTCACACACACCAAAAAACAAACAAACAAAAAAAAAAAACAACAGCAGTTTTAATGGAAGTGAAGTATTTCTATTTCCCCCCCAAAATTGCACAAATAAAAAGAAAAACCAGCAACTTCTCATCTGCCCTTTAGTGGTAGTATCAAGAAAATGCTTGAGTTCTCACAGCTAACATATGCCATGAGAGCCTCTCAATCAGGCTGTATAATTTATATTTTAATCTATGCGTTAGAATGGTGCAAAGCCATTTTCTCTCTAGAAGGAGGAGTGCCAGAGATGAAATCCCTGCAGACCTCCGCAAATGTTTCAATTAAGTTGTATTAGCGTAAAACCAGAGCAATCGGCTGCATTTTGTATTCTACCCCACATATCCTTGACCATCATCCTTAATAACCAAATATAATACCAAGAATCTGATGCATGCAAGAAGAACTGATGTAGGAAATCAGGTGCACTGGCTGCAGAAGTTTAGTAATTTTTATTCATCCACTGCAGAGATGAGCAACCTCGCCTCGCTGCTGTGAAGCTTAACCAGTCAACACACTGCAGTACAACAGTCAGACAGTTTTATTGCTCACTTTTCTTCTCTGTTTTACGGTCAGCAGTACATGCCAGACTATTAATAATGGGATGCTTATATCTTGCTAAGAAATGCTTGCACAGGTGCGTAGGGAAAGATTATACACACACTAAAAGGTAGAGGTGGCTTTGCGTACACGCCACATAAATTTTATTGCTGCAATATGTAGCAAGGAGAAAAAAAAATCTCTCAAAGGTTGAAAGAATAATTGAATTATAGGGAAAGTATTTCTCAATTGTTCATCCAGATTCTCTGATCAAAGGAAGAACATATCCTGGTAATCAGGAATTCAGACTACACTTAAGTTCCCTGCAGACCACAAATCTCTCTGCCTTTTAATTGTGCATGCAGTTCACAGATAAATACTTTTTTGACCCACATTTTATCTTTATTGACATTCACATTGGAAAGTTTTTGGAACAAAACAGAGTCTCCAACTGCATCACAAGCCTTTCATATGCTCTCAACTGTATTGTAAATGCAACCTCCTCTCTTCTGCCCACTGCATCACCACCAGAACTAACTTCAGATGGCGCAGCCAATACATGGCCAGCAGAAATGGGAAAACAGGAAAATATTCACACCGCTTGCCTCTGGATATTGCTGCTGATACGAGTATTCAACTTCCAAAATATGAGGGATATTAGATTTCTCCTATTATTATCATCTACAGTTGCTCAAGCACACGTTCGTACAGCATACATCCCTCAAACAAAATGACATAGACATAGTTATTTTCACTGAACGTTTAACCCTTTGCAGTAGTCATAGAGCTGGTTTCCCAGAGCAATTCTCTGGGGCATACCAAGGCTTAGGGTTCATTTTGTCTTTGTTCCTTAATGTTCAGGTAGTTCACTGTACTGATCTCAGGCCTTTAACTGAGTCCACTGCTTAACACGCATGACTACAGACCATAAGTAGAAAACACCACCATATAATGGCAACGGGAAATTAAGATTTGTAGGCATACATATTCAGCTGCCCCTACAGAAAAAGACAAATGCATGACACAGGGCATATAACTCATCTTTTTCTGCAAAAACACCTGTAACAAGCTGTAATTTTTCAAGGGAGCTTGAAGGAGTTTTGTGTCCAAATTCCTTTGGGATTCAATGGAAATTGGGCATTTAGAGACATGTGAAAATTCCACGTGAATCATTTTTCTTGGTGTATATTAGATACGTGGGCAGAACACTCTGCTTTCAGTCAGATGAAACAACTGCGTTCAATTTAATATTACTTTGTGAAGGCATCGGGTAAGAACAGTCATTCAGAAGCGCTGAAGACTGAAAACAACCACACTGTGAAGAACATTAAAATGTGGTGAAAAAGCTTTCCAAGACAAAAACAAAAAAATATAAGGAATGACTTCGATAAGCCACTGGAAAGGGGAAAAAAAAAAAAAAACATGCTAGAGGTTACAAATGCCAGCAAGGTAAAAGGACAGACATTGACTCTACTGCTTTCTTCCAACCCTGGCATGTTACTGCCATGGGATACCTACCTACACAATGTGCCTGGAAGTTGCTCTATGATGCGCCATAAGATCTGACTGACTGATTCCAGTCTTGCACAATCCAGTGCAAACTGGATGGTACAACCATTAAGACTGATGAATTAATACTAATGCATACAGAATAAGAATTGTGTTCTATAACTTACCAAATCATTTAAGGGGGGGAAAAAAGGAATCTCTTGTTGCAATTCATCAGAAGTTGATTCAGCCGAGAACTGTCACAATTACTCTTTTGCATTTTATGGCATCATAAAATACCACTTTTCAGGTGGCAGTTTTAAGACAGGTATGATCAGTCACAAGGAGACAAAAGGAAAAGATGAAGCTCAGATCATCAGGTAGCCTTAAGTGGCAGGACTTCAGCAAAGCCTACGGCCCAGTGCCAACTTCCAACAACCTCCTGATGTGGCCCTCGGATTCCTGAGTCTAAGGCCTCACTTCTCACGTTGGCAGAAGACCCATTCAGAGCGATGAGACTTTGCAAATGAGTGAATGATCTCCTTCAAAAGGGGCCGAGTGAGCTTTTTCAAACCACGTACATTGCTCTGCAGCTGGCAGGGTAGGGGAGTTACCTTACTCGACCAAGAACCTTTTTGTTTATGTTTAATTGCTGGAATCAAAGAAAAGCAGAGCATCTATTTAATTCATTCTGGGAGTTAAGAATTAACCCTTGAAACTGCAAGGAAGAATCTGCCATCAGATGCTGTGGCCTGGTTTGGAGTCCTGATCCAAAGAGTAAACAAAGCTAATGAATCTTCTAATTAAGCATTCATTGATAGAGCTCAGATGAAAGAAGTGGCTGGCTGTTTCCTCTAGCTCTCGTAATCAAGAGACAGAACAAACTCAAAGTGAGCAAATTAATGTTACTGTGCGCAGCAAAACAGAATTGGTGTAAGCGGTAATAAAATAATGAAAGCTGCTCAGGCACTTACTATATATGGCACAAACAAAGCAACCAGCTGTTCAAAAGAAATAAATGAAATACTTATTAGCATTTCTTCTGTGTCTTCCAAATACTGTATTTCAGTCCTCGCAGACAAAATTTCACATGGGCTTTGACAATTCATATTAGTGTTCTCTCATATGAAAAGGGCTGTTTGGAATATAGGAAGCAGACTTCCTAAAATGTAAGATTCACTCCAATTCATAGAAGAAAAATGCAGCAGGATTAAGAGAATCTAAGTAGAACAGAGTATTTTCATTGCACATTTCAATTCAAGTCAATTCATTCAGAGGTTTTGATTTAATTTCAGATGTATACATAAGATCTGGGTCCCTAACTTCAGGACAAGGGAAAGATAAACGGGACCCATTACTCCTATTTGTGACTGCCAAAATAATCCCCTGACAGGTAGAGTATTAGTGACGTAGAACAGCAATTTTCAAGTATGTTCAACATAAGGTGAAAACTTAAAACCAGCCCAGACATACATAGGAACTCTAGCATACATGAGAATAAACCCCAAAGAAAGTTCTTCAGGGTTTGCCCCCCTCCTAGAAATTTTAAAGAAAGTAGCAGCTATAAACACAGAAAGGGCAACTTCAAAATCGTGAACCAGACTTTTCGCAGATGTAGCTCCCCGGGGCTTCAAAGAAAATTCTCTTTTTCAGTTTTTGCAAGGCTCCTCTCCATGGTAGGATCAATAGACAGACCTATAGGGACAGCTCGGCCATAGGTATGCTTCAACTGCATTCCCGTAGCACTACATACTGGCACAAAGCGTTGGCCTGCTGCAATGTTCCAGGTCTCCCCTTTCTCCTTCACAACTGCTCTAACTAGTCTTATTAATAAAAATCAATTAATCCATAAAACATGATGCCACCGAACGCGAATATGTTCATTTTTGAATCTGCAGTAAATTTATTAACAATTACAGGGCACTGGGAAAGGAAATTGCTTACTCACACTTTACTATGCATAGTATCTCTCAGCTGCCTGTTTTGTGAATATAGGTACAATGCGTAAGTCAGCTCTTACCATCTCATTTTAAATATTGTATAAAAAAAAATGATGTTGCACAACACATCAGACCTAAATAACATTTTCAATAGTAGGAGTGCCTGATTCCCCACTCTCTGAGCTGTGCCTTCGCAGAGTAGAAACAATTCAAAAAAACACCCCAAACAAGTACAAACAATGCTTTTGCTTTTCTGACTTACGACAGCTCAATTTCTGTGCAAGTTCAAACTAAGCAGGTACAGCTCTTTTTATCCTTCTGAAATAAGACCAGGAACAGACAATGACGACTTCATCCCGCCATCCACCTCAAGCCCAAATATACTTGCTATACTTACACTTCCCGCTGGGGAAACCATTCCGTGACAAAGAAAAAAAGGAAAAAAAAAAAAAAAAGGCAAACCCCACTGGGCGTCAGTGCCCAAGTGTTTTGCAGCAGTACGTGACTGCATAGCTGCCATTTTATCATGTCATGACTGTTATTTCTGTATCACCCATCATGATAATTCGCATTATTTAGGTCAGCCAACCTAGGGGAGGTTTTCAAGGGATGAACCTGGCCTTGGGATTCTTCTACCGACAGTTTGTGAGATGAAATCACGAGACGCGCACCTAACTAAAGCAGCTAGAGAGCAGCTTTAGCTTCAGCAGATGGAAAGGGACATAATGCTAAACTGCTGGGTGACTCAGCTCATCCTTAGTGACTGCCTGCCTGCTTTTTTCAACGTGCTCTTAAACAAAGACAGAGACAAATGGCACAGACCATTTCATTCTAGTTGGAAGCCAGTCTTTATCCTGTTCCTCTGTTCGCTCCTACTTCAATGATTTTTCTAACAGTAATATATCAAGGGGCTAGATTGTACTCTGCATTATGGCAAGAAGCAACACCAGGGAGACAAAGAGAATGGAGAAATCAGAGTCAGCACTACCCTGGCACCTGGAAATACAGGTTTCTGAAGTAGGATGTCTTCAGCAGTAGCTTGCTTTTCCTCATGGTAACAGAGCTTCACCCTTACCTCTGAGTCACACTGAAACGCAACGCTGCGGGGCTGTCTGCAGACACACTTTCTCATCTTCCTGGCACACGCTGCTGGCAGAGAGGAAGGGGTTTTCCACACATTTTCCCTCACTAAAAAAATATGAGAAAGAATATTAACAGCCTACAATTAGAAAGCTTATTTTCCTGGGATGTGAAGTCGAGTTATTTTTAGAAGCTGAGGTATATTCATTTATTAATACATGGCATAATAAAAAATACCATTAATAATTAAATCTTATGCTCAAATCGAACGTAAGGGAGATTAGCGTATATCCATTGCCATGGAACAAGGTATGCCAGTTTGCATTAGTTGAGTATCCCAGATCAACCTGCGTTTAGAAGCTCACTGAATCTCTGACCAAGCCTGCTGTGAATCTTCCCATCTGGTATAATGTCTATATTGCTCATTTCTTTCCTGGGGGCTCTGCAAGCTACACTCTTCGGGGCAAAAGTCAAAACCAATTGCTGTTAAAGCTAAGACATATTAGCACATAAAACGATACCCGTGCGTATTCGATGTCTGCATAATGGTAGCTGTTCTAACATGCATGAATGCAACTGCTCCTGAAACTTAAATCACAAATTCTGATTAAAATTTCGAGTAGAAGCCTCACTCGCAGTGCTTGTAAAGCAAGAGCAATTCCATTGATCTTCATGGGGACGCTTTAGATTTGCAAAACACCACCTCTCATCAGCTCTACCGTGATAGAGTGGCGCATTAGCCTTTACTAGCTCCTGGTACAGTTCATTCCGTCTAGCATGAGCTCAGATGAAAAGAGACTGCAGCTTTGTACCTCTGATAGGCCACTGCTCTTCACAGCTTAATACCCCTCAGATTCAAGTACCCTGAAACCTATGGAAACGACACCACACAACAGGTCATGCTCTGTTTGAGATCACTAGAAGACAGTAGGAAACGCGATTAAATCAACCCTGCTCTACCTTTAGCAGATGACTGGTATTAAGTAAGCGTATCTTCGGGCCAGAAATACCTCAGTACCATTGCAATTAGTGACAAGCATACAGATGCATTTATGGATGTTACTAAGCCTTTCCCCTTTCTTTAGGGAGCAACTAAGCATTTTTCTGGCATCTCTCTGAGTAAGCGTCCCCTCAACCCGCGCCTACGTTTATTCCTTCCTGAAGAAACCTTTGAAGTGAGTTGTAACACATTTGCCCTCTGACTCAGGCAAATCGCCATTGCCCTTTTGAGCACCCAACGAAGTCTGTGCTCGATATATTCCTAGCTTACTCCTGAGCAACCTCTACTAGCTAAACACTGTTTTGTTTTAATCAAGCAGGGGCTAGTCCTGTGGGTCAGGGGTAGCTGCAATGCAGCTGCCCAGCTTTAGCCTCTGTATTAGCCAGATTACCCAAGGAGAACTACCCGGTCCCTAGGGTCCAAGCCTCAGACAGATGCCTGCAGGGAAACCTCAAGGAAGAGAGGAAGCCCAGCCGCACAACCAGGTATTAAGGCGTCCTGCGAGGACTGCGAACCACGCCCCGCACTCGCTTCTTCGCTCTGGCAATTACCTGGCGATCAGGAACCGCTCCTAAGGAAGGAGGGGGCGAGGACAGCGGGAGCCTGCAGAGCGCACAGGGACCTCGAAGGAGACAAACCGCTCCTTAACGCCCGCGGCCTGGGGGCTTCTGAGGCGCAGCTCCCCGAGGCGCTGGGCCTCCCCCGGACCCCAGCCGCGCTGCGGGGTCCGCAACCACCTCCCCCGGGCTTCTGCCGGGGCGGCTTGCGGGGAAGCGGGGGGCGAGGAAAGAGGGGTGTTACGGACGGCCCTGGCAGGCCGGGGGGCGGCGGCAGCAGGCCGGCGGCGAGGCGGGCCCCGAGGCGGCCGCANGGCGGCTACAGCTCGGCGCGCTCGGCGTACTCCAGCCTGTCGGCGCCCGTCTCCTCGGTGTCGGTGCGGCGCAGCTATGCCGCCTCCAGCGCCTCGGGCTCCCTGCTGCACTCGGTGGACAGCCTCGACCTGAGCCAGGTCGCGGCCATCAGCAACGACCTCAAGTCCATCCGCAGCCAGGAGCGGGCGCAGCTGCAGGACCTCAACGACCGCTTCGCCTGCTTCATCGAGCGGGTGCACGAGCTGGAGCAGCAGAACAAGGTGCTGGAGGCCGAGCTGCTGGTGCTGCGGCAGAAGCACGCCGAGCCCTCCCGCTTCCGCGCCCTCTACGAGCAGGAGATCCGCGAGCTGCGCCTGGCCGCCGAGGAGGCGACGAGCGAGAAGCAGGCGCTGCAGGGCGAGCGGGAGAGCCTGGAGGAGACGCTGCGGGGGCTGCAGGCGCGCTACGAGGAGGAGGTGCTGAGCCGGGAGGACGCGGAGGCGCGGCTGCTGGAGGTGCGCAAGGGCGCGGACGAGGCGGCGCTGGCGCGGGCGGAGCTGGAGAAGCGGGTGGACAGCCTGCTGGACGAGCTGGCCTTCCTCAAGAAGGTGCATGAGGAGGAGCTGGCCGAGCTGCAGGCGCAGATCCAGTACGCGCACCTCTCCGTGGAGATGGACGTGTCGGCCAAGCCCGACCTCTCCGCCGCCCTGCGGGACATCCGCGCTCAGTACGAGAAGCTGGCGGCTCGCAACATGCAGAACGCCGAGGAGTGGTTCCGCAGCCGCTTCACCGTCCTCAGCGAGAGCGCTGCCAAGAACACCGACGCTGTCCGCGCCGCCAAGGACGAGGTCTCCGAGAGCCGCCGCCTGCTCAAGGCCAAGACGCTGGAGATCGAGGCCACCCGCGGCATGAACGAGGCGCTGGAGAAGCAGCTGCAGGAGCTGGAAGAGAAGCAGAGCGCCGACATCTCCGCCCTGCAGGTGAGGGGGGCCGGGGTTTGCGGGGGCAGGCTACCGGGGGGAACGGCGGCCTGGAGCCCCCGCCGCGGCGGTGTTGCCCATCGGAACCGTATGGCGCGGTAAGATGGCGACGCAAAGCGCCACGGAGCCGCAAGGCGCGAGGTATGGCTTGCCTGCGTGCCGGGAAAGCCGTAGCTACGTCGCTATGGGAAGGATCTCCTTGAGCTAAAACCAGAAAAAGCACGCGGAGGCTGAAAACGGAGCAAAGGGATCCCCACATTTCGTGCATGCTTTAGTCCTCGGATGGCGGAAAACCGGGCTCTTTGCCTTAAATAGGGATGGAATAACAGGGTGTGGATGCAGGGGTGGGAAAGCCCTGCCGGGGAAGGGGGGATTTGGTCCATGGAGCCCTCTTGGCCGAGGGTGGAGTTGGAGCTGTTCGTTTTCTCTGCCTGCTAGAGCTAAGACTAAGGTAATAGGATTGGAGACATTCCTTGCAAGGTATTACTGCTAGACATGGGAGAGCTGAGAATTTCAGGCTGTCAATAACGTTACTTCCAACAGGATACAATCAACAAATTGGAGAACGAGCTGAGAACCACAAAGAGCGAAATGGCTCGGTACTTGAAGGAATATCAGGACCTGCTCAATGTGAAAATGGCCCTGGACATCGAAATTGCAGCATACAGGTATGATTGGGGGGGGATGTTTTAGTAAGTCAGAGCGTGGATCAGGTTCCTGTTCTCCCTTCAAGGGAATTCATTTTACTTATCCTCCAGCGGAAATTTTTGTAGGTAGATGTCAGTTTAATCAGGTCTTCTCCATTGTCTTGCTATCGGAAGAAGCAGTGGTTTTAAGGTGAAATATTTGCTTAAAGAAAAATCTTCAGTGAGTATAGTAGTATGCATACAGAAGTCTTAGCTCAGCAGTATATGGTCTCATTTCTCCATCTTTTTACAGACAAAAATACGTGTTTTGTACTTGCAGTGAAGAGATATTTGTATCGGTGGAACTTCTTAATGTAGATGGCTGTGTTCTCAAAATTGGAAATCCCACACAGGCTTTTAAGAACAGGCTTTGTTTCTGTGAGTCAGAAACAGTCTCCCACAAAGCAAATATTTTACAGCAGAACTGCTGCTAAATAGCTCTTTAATACTTTGTCCCAGATACTGCTAGGAATTGCGACTGCTGAAACAGAGTTTCAATGAATGCCACAAGGGGGAATATTGAGGAAGTGGCTATAAAGCTGTTCTAAGAGCTAGACATCACATCAAATTGTTATATCTGCGTTGTTCTCTGCAACCCTACAGGCTACCAAAACACACCTGAGTTCACCTGCTGTAGCTTTTCCCCCGTTATTTCTTCTCACAAGGAAAAGTGTTAATTCAACGGTAATGCACACCTCTGAAACTTTAGAATTATTGCAAGAAGATAGGGTAGCATTGCCACATAGTTGGTCATTATGGGCTAGTTTTGGCATTCCCAAGTATGCCATCTCTAGAGCTTGTGCTGCTCAAAGCATAATAGTATCTTGGTCCATAGCTGAATCGGCCAAATGCTGCTGCAACATAATTAAGTCATTTCTGTTTGCTTTTTTCACTTTTAGGAAACTGCTGGAAGGTGAAGAGACCCGACTCAGTTTCACTAGTGTTGGAAGCATCACCAGCGGCTACACCCAGACTGCCCCGACTTTTGGCAGGTCTGCCTACAGTGGTCTCCAATCCAGCTCCTACCTGATGACAACCCGTTCCTTCCCCACGTACTACTCCAGTCATGTCCAGGAAGAGCAGATCGAAATAGAGGAAACAATTGAGGCTGCCAAAGTGGGAGAAGCCAAGGCAGCCCCTGCAGAAGAAGGTGAGGAGGAAGAGAAGGAGGAAGGTGAGGAAGAAGCAGGAGGTGAAGAGGCTGAAGAAGAGGAGGAAGGTACTTAACAGTTACTTTCAGATCCCTCTCTTTCATGCTTCACCCTGCTCATATAGGGTAAAACCCAGGAATCTTGATGACTGAGTCTATATGGTTAGACCTCTCCCATTGTCTGCTCACGTGAGCAAAGGTTTGTGGGACTAAGCACGCAGCATTTGAGCAGGAAAGCATGAATGTTGAATGGAAGAGAAGGTAAACGTTCAGCATCAGTCAGGTCATAGGACTGATTAGACTCCCTTGGAAATCACTGGGAGTTTTTCTATTCAAGGTTCCAAAACCAAGAACAATAACAATTTAACAGCATGTCATGTCATAGTCATATGGCAGCGAACAGTACTTAGCCATTACAGACATCCTCAAAAAGAAGGAGCAAGAACATCCTGAGCTAAATACTAATTCCCAGAGAGTAGCCTGTGATAATAGGAATATCAGCTGATGTCTGTGGATGTAGCTGTTGGGTTCAGTTGGATAGCAATATCTGTTGCCTGAGGTCTAGCTAGTTTTCTTGTTCAACCAAAGTATATGCCACTTCCTTGCTGCCCCATAACTTATTTACTAAACTCACGTTTTAAAGAAAATGTAAAAGGAATGTTAGCCAGAGTTGCTTTTCCCAACTTCGCTTGCATTGCTCTGAAGGATTTAACCTAAGCATACCTGAAATGCATTGGTTACCACTGAACTCTTCTAGTTTATTCGTGTAAAGTTTAATTTATACCCAAGTGATCGCTAAAGAGCCGATTGGAGAGCAATGGCAAAATTCCTTTTTGAACTCAAGCCTTCGGCTAAGGCTTAAAGCAATGAGCCCACAGTCAATATTTTTCAAGGCCATGATTTTGAAAAGACCTGTAAAGTGTTCCGCTGCCTCTAAAATCTAGCATAAGTTGGTTGTGTAGTTTTGTTCTTCTCCCTTGCAAGTCCTAGATGAATGTCCCTGCTTTCAACCAGAATCAGCTGCCAGCCCCGTCATGTGTAGCTGTCTGCCATCCAGATGTGTGGGGTTAAAGGGTGCAGGTATGCTGGCTCCCCTTAAACTGGGATTAGGAACAGTACATAGATGTGAAATATTTCTTTTTGTCTTCCAAAGGTGCTAAGGAAGAATCTGAAGAAGCCAAAGAGGGTGAGGAAGAGGAAGGAGAAGGGGAAGAAACAGCAGCTGAAGAAGGGGAGGAGTCTCAGGAGACTGCTGAGGAAACTGGTGAGGAGGAGAAGGAAGAGAAAGAAGCAGCAGGAAAGGAAGAGAGTGAAGTGAAGAAGAAGGCTTGAATTTTTTTTTTAGGCAGTCTAGCTTTCTCATCAGGTCAACAGAATAAACGATGATTGACTGAGCTAAAATTGCAGTCTCACATATTTAATTCAGTGACCACTGAGGTTTAAAGTTAATGATCTGTGATGTTTCTCTCTGTGCAGAGTATCAGTATGCTTGCAGAGCACCCACTGGCTTGCTCCCTGAATGCCGCATGGTCTACACGTATGAATTCAGGGGTTATGTCTTTCTTGGGTGATTCAGAAACTTAAAATTTAAAATGGGGGGGAAAAAAAAGTCATGGGAATGAAAGTTATCTTTAACTTGCATTTAAAATAACTATGGAAACCTTGGGTGGGTAAAATAATGGAGGCTTCCATAAGTATGTGCAATAAAGCTAGTCAATAAAGTTACAGAAATGCTTACACAGATTCCTTGTATGTGTCGTGTGTCACTAATGCACTAAAAAGGTTGATAAAGTGATGTATTGCACTCATCTTTCGTGCCTGTGTAACAGGAGACGGGATATTGGTTTCTGTCTCTAGGCCTGGGGGACTAATGGGTGGACAAAGAATTTCTTGATGGGGCTATAAAATTTCA
This sequence comes from Scopus umbretta, assembly GCA_013400535.1. NCBI lineage: Eukaryota > Metazoa > Chordata > Aves > Pelecaniformes > Scopidae > Scopus > Scopus umbretta. Next base: position 8,931 of record VZTL01033733.1, on the reverse strand, counting down.
CATGGAAGTCTTAAAATGGTAGAAATACACTGGAGTCTGAGCGTGCTGTTAGCTTTGTGATGGGTCTCGCTGGCTGTTGTGTGCACACAAGAACAAGCTCCCTTTTGAAAAAGGGAAATTTTAACAAACATGCAGAAGCAAAATGTGAACGAGGCTGTTAAACATCAGTAGGAAGCTGTTCAATGTCTGACAGGTCAGTGGTGGAAGAATGACGGAAGGTGTAGCTGGAAGCTGGAGCAATGGCTATGTATTTAACAAACAAAAAAAGCTGGAGTGGGGTGTTAGAGGGAAGGACAACACTGGGAGGAGTCCTCTCTGCTGCTTGAATGAGTGGCCTTTCAGGGATGCTCTCCTAAGTCAATCCACTGTGGACTGGAGAGGCTCGCTCTCTACGTGGAATTTGTCAGGCCCTTGTAAAGTTTTGAGTGTGAGCAAAAAGGTCTAACCTGTGACCGGGCACGAAAGAGGAACAGCTCAAAGAGCAGCAAAACCTGACCATTCTGAAAGCAACGTCCTGTAGTCTGAGCCTGTTTGCTTTCAATTGCCTAAAGCTGATGTATAAAATTAAACTTTGTGCTAAGGGCAAGTACTAGACTAATGCTGCAAATTAAACCATTTAAAATAAACTAAACCCATGGAAACCCACATTAAAACAGGCATAGCGTGGCTGCACTAAAGCTTCTCACAGTCGCTTTCAGCTAGATGGATTTTTTTTGCGTGTGTGTGTAGCATTTGGGGGTAACTTTTAATTTTGTACACGGACTTCATGGCATCAGCTGGTTTGCATAGGTTGTCCTTGATGGCTGTGTTCAGAGAGAAAAGAAGTGTCTCTGTGTACAAGCTTTAGGGGTGTTCCTAAAGCATCTCCCTCTTCCGTGTTGAAAGAGTTATGAAGATGATGATGATGGATGAGGTAAGCACTTAGAATAATTCTTTTCTTCCACGTTCCCAGGAAAAACAGCAGGAGAAAGAAAAAGAAGATTTGGTAAAACCGTTAGGAAACAGTTTTTACTCGTATGTAATAATTCCCGTAACTCCTATTCAAGGAGTCCCTGTAGCATTCCCAAAAGCGTCCCCCCACCACTTCCTTGGTTTTTTTGATGCTTTTGAGAACCAGAAGGCAAACACGTAAAATAATTTTCCCTTTCTTCAACAACATCTGTTCTTACAAGTCTTTCTTTTCATGTTTCCCTTCTGCTTTTAATGAAGATTTTTCGAGCCGTGTTGATGCAGACTTACTCTGACAAAGCAGATTTTGTTTTCCATCTCCAGGAAAGCGGTGGTGAGCGGTGGGGGGTGCTTGCAGTAGTACGGGCCGGAGACCCGACCACGCTGTTTGCTCAGTGCTTTTAAAAGCTGTGGATGGGATTGCAGGAGACCTGCTCCTCTTGGTACGAGAGAGTTTCCGCTCCTGCGCAGCAAAAAACCATGTTAGCTTAGAAACCATCGCAGCCATTAAAGCCAAACCATTAAATCCAAAAGCAGATGGGCATGGATTAAACCCACTGCCCCCATCCTGCCTTTCTCCAAGCACTCTGAGCTCCTGTTAACTTTGCGATACCTGATTTTTCTTCCCCTTTCAGGTCTTTGTTTTTTTGCAGATGAACTCCTCCTTCATTCAGGCCCTTTTTATCCCTTTCACTTCTGGGAAGCAATACAGCTTGCAGCTCTCCCAAGCGTTGCAACCAGGCTGTACTCTCAAACCAGCACATTTAGAGATACACCAGCAACCGCACTCCTCCTTGCAGTGTATCTCGGTCCGATCCCCACTCCTTCTGTTCTTGTTAATGTATTGCAGCTAAAGGAGAGATTCCACGACTCCGCAGGAAATGTGTGACTCACAGCCATGGCAATGAACTGCAGAGAGTGACAAGCTGCAGTGACCGTCCAGCCTGGTTTGTCACCCCCCGCCCTGCCTTGCTGCTGAGGTAAACTGGCGGGAGGGAGGACGGAAGCGTTGACGTGCCGAGACGTTCTCAGGGTTGTGGGGATCCTGCTGGCAACCCTTGTTTTACCTTCGAAAACCCAGGAGCTCGCTTTGACGCAATGCAGCAAAAGCAGGCAGAGGGAGGCACGACAGAAACTTTAACCCAAGTTGCAGCTGCGTGTAAAGCCGTGAGCCTGTCCCCGAGTTTTCTCTTGCCGTTTGGGCAGACGGGGTCTGGGTCAGGCCGAGATCTCACCACACGGAAGACAAATACAAGGAGGTCCTGAATGCTTTTCTTGAGGTACACATGCACACACAGTCACTCCCCGTCCGCTCAGCAAGAGGGAAACTTGTACAGGTACAACAGTCAGATCCTAGGAATTTGCCTTCTAGTAACTAAATAATTGACAATTCCTCGTTTGCTGCCTTCCTAGATAAGTTAAGGGTAGTTTAATCCTGAACAGAGGAAGAAGAAAGCCCACCTGTGAATGGGAGAAGCACAGATCCTGATGCCTGGAGAAAATTCTAGTGCCTGACTCAGCTCCCTGGCAAATGCAACTTATTTGTGTTCTGTAACACTGCCCAGTCTGTTTCCACCTGGAATTTAGTTCTGGGATGCCAATGGTCTCTTAATCATAGCTCCTCCACAACCCGGTCCGGTAAAAAGATCCTGGTTTAGAGCCTTCCAGCTCCTGTAGTCACGGGGGTCTTGATAGACCACCTTAAATAAGACGCATAAATCTTCACAGTAACTTCCTTTAATTATTGTTTTTCCCTTCACGGAGTCTTTCGTATTGATTAATGAACTTCTGTGTCTGAAAGTAATTAATCCCTTCACTGGTTCTGCACAGTCTGAAGAAGTAATTGGTGCAGAACAGGCAAATAACATACTATTTATGCATCTCTGCCCTGGAATTATGCTATCTTTTGAAACTGTTTGATTGCAGATGTCAGTAGACAAAACCTCTTGGCAGCATTAAATATTAATCGGTTCTTATAGTTTTATAAATATTTAGGAATGTGTTAACCAGTTGGTTATTTCTCTTAGGATTTGATGGAAACGTTTGCAGTGGGAAATAGACTAAACTCCCAAATTTATTTTGTGTGTTAAAGCAGAGAAAAAAAAAAATGCAGTTGTGGGTAATAACTGAAGGCTGCAATATGTTTTGGGTGGAAAAGGGGGGCGAAATGAGGATATTTTGATATATCACCGTGCCAGCGGGTAGCCCAGGAGTTTCCCTCCCACGCAGGCTGTGCAGCGAATTCCCAAAGCCGTTCAGGGACGTCGATGTGCGCTGGGCAGACGTGTCGATACAGCCCCCGTGTACAAGAAACTGCACGCCTGGCTGGACCGCCAACGTGCAGGCAGGCTCAGAACACCACAAATGATAATATCTCCGTCCTCGTACCTGTATCCTACCAGAACTGAAAAGAAAGCGTAACATGGAAAAATAGCAAGCCAGTTTGGGATCCCGCCTGCACCTGCGTAAGCCCCCGTTAACAGCGTGTTCTTCAGCCTCCCACTGACAGTGCAATTTAAGTCGCTGTACAAGGTGACCCTTCTTTGTCTTGCTGCTGGGGATGCCTGCCTTTCTGTGCCGAGGGGCCGTGGCCCACCGGCTTCGCCGTTTGTGGCGTTTTAGCAGATTCTAGAACTCCTCTGGAAGCACGCAAACAGGAAGTTTTATGTGAAATATTGCTCTCCGGTTTAGTTTTTGGCTTCAGTGGTGGTGTTCTCTGGAAAGGTTTTGAGTAGACCCAGGAGAAAAAACAGTGTCAATGCTCACAAACCCATGGGCATTTCTGTATTTTAGCATAACTTGGTGCAAACACCGTCGATAGGTGAGCGTGACCAGGCTACTTCTTATTCATAAAGGTATAGTTCTTTTTATGTCGCACACACCTAACTTTCACAACTAAGCTCGCTACAGAGAAGCTGCCATTTAATTTGCGAACTCTGCTTTAATTAAATGTTACTCAACCAGCAAGCTGTTGCGCACAGATTTCCATTATTGATATCAGCAGGAGAAACATTCATTACCCTGCTACACAAAGGCATTCAGGTTTATTTGAAAGGCTTTTCTGCTGTGGACGTTTTACAATTTCTCCGGGGAAGAACGTGCAGAACCCTTTCAGTTAAAGACTACTAGAGCTTCAACTATTGATAGGATAAAGAATTGGAAGGCATATACACATCAGAGATTTTGATCAGACCCTCAATTAGTCAGTGGATTTCAGGACAGTTCGTGTACCGAACCCAGGCTGGAAAATGATTTGCATTTCTCTGCTAGTCATGGGAGGTAAGGCAGAAGCAGTGTTCTTCATTTGCCTTTTGAAACCCAACAGAAAATAAACACAATATTAATCCCATAATAAGACATATCTGTTCCCCAAACTGGAGTTGGGGCCCTCCTCTTTTTTCCCTTTGTTTCATTTGTCTCCATTCATTTTCCACATAGTGGGATTTTAAAGGGCCCTTCAGTTAGCTTTTTTCTTAATAAAGCCGACCTGGAAGCGGCAGCAGACATAGGCCAAGGCTTAGGAGGGCTTTCTATTGGAAATTAAATAACGCTTGAATTTGGCTTTATCTGTCCATCATAGCGGGTACAATCTGAGCCCTCCCCAGCCTCTGGAAGGGTCTCATTCCTACAGCTGTTTTAAAAAATGAGTTAGGAATATTTTTGTTACGAGATTCCAGATTACCTCTGGAACAGTTTCCTTTTTCCAGGAATTTATTTGCTCTCGATTTTAGAATTTTGGGTTTAGAGGCAGATTGTACCAGTGGATCATTTGAGACAGGGAATTATAAGGATGTTCCATATAATTAAGGCAAGAGGGGGAAAAAACTATAATCAGAAGCTACCCCACATTGATTAACACATGGCATCTTGGTTGAGGTTACTTAATGGGTCTTTGCACACCTAAGTGACAAAGTGGTGTCATAGGAGATCCCATGAGCAGCTGTGGTTCACAGGCTCTCTTTGCAGGAAAAGCAAATAAATGAAGGAATGATCTGGAAATTGCCACATCTTTAAGGCTCTCCTTACATGTTGGGACTAGTGTGTGCAGGGAAGAAAATTATACTTGTACTAAGTGTGAAAGTGTTGAACTCTGCTGCCAGCAGGACTGCTCAGATAAGCGACGTTAGCAGCCCATGGCTTAGAGACCCTCCCCTCGCTAGCAAAAGCACTTGCAACCCCTCTAAGCACCCAAAGGCCCGGCAGCAGAATTCAATAGATTCTTCTTTACTCTGGAAGGCAGGGGATATGGCTCTTAAGCATTCGCTTAAACCAGCGCAAGTATTTGTGCTATGTTACAAGAAATGTGTTCGTCATATCCCATTGAATCTCATTTTCCAAGTAAGGACACTAAGGAAAAACCTCAAGCAACTTCTCAACCCATGCAACTGTGTTCCTGTTCAGGATGGAATATCGAAATTCAGGGAAGGATCTGAGTGGGAAAAGAAGTCACCAGACAAGTCATGTTTTCAGTATTGACCTTTATTGAGCAAGAACTGCTGTGACTGTTTTACATCAAACAACAAAAGGTTGCGTACTGTGCATGTCAACTAGGTTCTCCCATGAGCAAAAGTCCACCCTAATTGCACCAGTGAGGTAAACACAATTATTTATAAGTAGCTTTTTTTAAGGCTAGGAGAGTTCTGGTTCTCATGAATATTCTATTACTGTTTCTGTTTGGTTTTGGCTCAGTTGGTTCTTTGCATAATACATCTTAAGTCGTTCCTCAGATCTGTCCCTCCAACAGCTCAGGAAATTCAAAAGCTTCCCTTTGCACATTTCGTCTCATGCACTATTATTAGTATTATTTTTTTAGATCCCCAAGCTCTGTGGAGGGAGCACATCTTGAGCCTGCATGCATTCCCCCCCCCTCCCCTATATTGCACAAAAAAGTAAAATACTGTGTGTCTGGAGCCTCCATGAGAGAACCCGTTCTGCTTTGAAGCCGTCACTCACATGCATTTTTGCAGCTGTCATATGGCTTAACCTTTTGCACCGACCCAAGCTCTTTAAGTATTTTAGTTTAGCTATGATTTATTTTATTCGGTCTCTTTAATCTCTTTTACTATGGCATGTGAAGTAACTTTCTCCACTTTCTTGGTGGACACTAATTTCTCCTCAAAGCTTTCTTCATGTTCCTCTACCTTCTGAGTGACTGTCACCGACTTTGTGATATATGTGGTTGTACTGTCCCCACCTTCACCAGTGATTTTCTCTGCTTTTTTGGTTACTACAATTTTCTCACCCTTATCATCAATTGGGCTCACATCTAGGCCATTGGTGACAACTCCCTTGTCTTCCTCCTCAACCTCCTTCTCTTTGGATTCCTCCTCTTCCTTTTTCTCCTCCACCTCACCATTCACTGCAATGTCTTCTTTCCTGGACCCCTTCTCTACCTCTGCACTAATTTTTGTTACCTTTGTGACAGTGATGGTCTCCTCCACCACAGCCTTTTCATCTTTGACCGGGGAGGCCGGCTTCTCTGGAGAACGGGGCTTCTCTGGAGTCGCTGGCTTTTCTGGAGAGCGGGGCTTTTCCGGGGTCGCTGGCTTTTCCGGAGAGCGGGGCTTTTCCGGGGTCACCGGCTTCTCCGGGGTCACTGCTTTCTCTGGGGTTGCAGGCTTCTCTGGCGTCGCAGGCTTCTCCGGGGTTGCTGCCTTGTCTGGAGAGGTTACCTTTGGTGTCGCTGGCTTCTCCGGAGATGCTGCTTTCTCTTCCTCCTTGGCTGGCTTCTCACCACCTTTCTCCACCTTCTGTTCTTTTCCTGCTTCTGCAGCTGCTTCTTTCTGGACAGCCTTGGCCGGCTCCGTTACAGGGGACTTAGGGGGGGATTTAGGGGGTGACTTTGAGGGAGGCGTTTTGACCTTCTCTACCTTTGCTGCTACCTCTTCAGCTTTGCCCTTGGCCTCAGCTTCTTCCCCCTCTTCCTCAGCCTCCTCCCCTTCTTCCTTTTCCTCTAGTTCTTCTTTTTCAGAACCTCCTTCTTCCGCTGCGTCAGATTTTGCGGCTTCTTCTTCCTCCTCTGCTTCCTCTTCCCCCTTCTCTTCCTCCTCAGGCTCTGCAGCAGCCTTCTCAGAAACAACTTCTTCCTCTACAGCTGCTTCTTCTGCTTTTTCTTCCTCCTGTTCTTCTTGCTGGGCCTTGGCTGCCATTTCCTCTGCAATAGCGGCTAGGGCATCTTCCATTTCAGACTTTTCATCCTCTACCTTTGTCTCTTCAATGATTTCTTCTACAAACTTGTGCTGGACCTTCAGCTTTGGTGGTTCAATTTTTGTTTTCTGAATTTTGGTGGATGCTATTGTGACAGATGGTTGTCTGTGTGTGAATATGGGTCCAGTAATGCTTCCAGAGAAGGCACTGAATCTTGTCTCTTCGCCCTCCAGTAGCTTCCTAAGGGAATCGGGAGGGAGTGGGGAGGGGGAAGAAGTGAGCACAGAAACCCAACATAAGGGACAGCTATTAGAATATTTCCCTGTCAGCAGGTTGAAACCAGCTTGTATGCAGAATATGCTAGAGCTGATCAGCATAATCCATTGCTTACAGCCCCAGTTCAGCTTTCCTTGAATCAGCTTTTTTTGCAAAATTCATATTCAGCAAACAGCTTTTAGCTTGGTTTGCACGTGGCAAGTGTAACACCTTCGGCTGATCATCTTGAAATTCATCCTTAATGTCAAAAACTTCATTAAGGCATAAGTCAGCACAGAGTATGGCAAAATAATTAACTTCACAGGATGTGTTACGACTTGGGCAAACTGAGAATTTGACACAGCCAACGGACCCAAATCAAGTGTTGTGGCTGAGAAAATCAAAGCCAATTAGAGCATATGTCCTGGTTTGGTATTTTGGGCATCCGCCTTTCTCATGCGGCTCTGAAAACCAAAGGGACTTTTGTTCAGCCAACTTTGGCAGCAAACAGCTACAGACCCTGGGGCATCTGTGTGTTTGTCTGAACAACCTCAGGACTTTAAGCAGATCTGGAGATTGGGGGGGGGGGNAGATCTGGAGAGTGGGGGGGGGGTGTTTTTACTTTTCTTATATTCAAATGCATGTTTTTCATCTAAGCCTGTGACCCAGAAAGATCAGCAGTTCTCCGATGAGAGTTCTGAAGTGATGCAAGGGAAACTAAAAAAAGCTGCCAGGTGATGGCAACAGCAAGCAATGTTCCTGCTTCAGAACAGAGTGGATGCCTTTAAAGCAAAGTTGAGCAAGAGAAAGAAAAGTGTTTGTGACAGATTAGCACTCCCCGCTTGAAACCATGATCAAGCAAGCGCGCTGCCTCTCTCAAGAGATAAAAGGGAATTCAAGTGACAAGCACCCCTCGCTTGGCATACGCCAAGTGGAGTAAACAGGAATTAAAAATAAACTTGTCTTTTGCTGCATCTTCTGCTTTTGTGGGCAAGGGCGGAACGCGGCAGCAGGGTGCCAGCGCACCCAGTCACGCTGCCCTGCGCCCGCCGGCGGCTCTGCCACCGACTACCGGGGAGCCGGGCCCTAACGGACTCTGGGTTCTTACCGCAAACCCCGGGCGGCCTGCGTAGGTTTTGAAGTGGTTGTGGTAGTTTAGTCAAGCTCTAGCTTCGCTTGTGTGGACTGCATGCAGGTATTTCCAATCTGTGGTAAAGCTTCCCAAGCCCGCAGCATCTGCAGCGCGATTAATATTCCGGACACGTCCGCAATGATCCTACTGTACCTGTATGCAGCAATTTCGATATCCAGGGCCATCTTGACGTTGAGGAGGTCCTGGTATTCCCTCAAGTGGCGCGCCATTTCCCACTTGGTTCCCCTCAGCTCGTTCTCCAGCTGATGAATCGTGTCCTGCAAGGGAGGCGCAGAAAGCCTCGGTGGCACAGGCGCTCGGCTCCGCGCCCAGGCGGAGCGGGAAGCTGCCTGAGGGGACTTTCGGGGGGCCTGGCCGGAGCGGGGCCCGAGCAGGGCCTGCCCGGCTCCCCTGGACCCTCCCGCCCGGCTCCCCCCGGGCTGAACCCC
>VZTL01033729.1:21568-36856 GCA_013400535.1 Scopus umbretta | reverse complement strand
GCTGTGTAACACCTTACTTGCTGCATGCACTCCCTGTAGTGCCGGTTATCACCTCGGAGAGCTGGATTAAAGTTATGGCTTTGCTGTACTGTGTAATACTGGTTTATGGTATGATAAAATTATCGGTCATGGAATTGTACTCAGCACTGCCGTCATCCCCATTCTTCGGAAGCCATCTCTCAGAAACTATTAATAATTACACTTTTTGCCTCCTCTCCTCAGAGAACAAATCTATGAGAGAGACCAGGGAGGATGCTTTCCCCCACTCCTTCACCTTCCCTTTCTCGTTCAGGCTAGTTACAACAGCTCTTGAGAAGTTTGAATATCCTTGGGATGTTCAAACCAGCATGTTCCTATTGGTATGTCTTCCAAATGCGGTTCAGGTCTTGTTTAGCATTAAACAACTATTTAAGAATACCATCCAGAGATCTACCCCTGCGATGGGCACTGCAGCTACTCCCAACTCCCATGGCGGACACTGTGGCTGAACCAGAGAACCAACCCATGCCAGCATCATTTGCCTTATACACAAGAAGAAATACACAAGAAAATCAGCTCATTTAGTAAGGGATGAAGATGAACCAGGGCCATCATGAAAACAGGAGGAGGAAGAGGCAGAACCCATAAATGAGATGGTAACCACCCAATGCCTATCCCTGAGCAAGCTGCGAGGTATGCAAAAAGATTTCAGCTGTTATCCAGGCAAGCTCATTGTCACCTGGCTGCTCTGATGCTGGGATAATGGGGCTAGTAGCCTGGAATTAGAGGGTAGGGAAGCCAAGCAGCTGGGATCCCTTTCTAGGGAAGGGAGCATTGACAGAGTGACTGGAAAAGGGGAACAAGCCCTCCACCTCTGAAGATGACTCCTATCGGGTGTGAAGGAAAGGTATCCCTTTAAGGAGGATGTTATATGTCACCCGGGTAAGTGGACCACCATCGAGAGGGGAATCTAGTACCTGAGGGGAATTAGCCATGCTGGAGGTAATTTCTGATGACCTGGACAACAAGCAGTTATCCAAAGATCCAGATTAAGTCAGGTGCACACAACCCATGTGGTGGAAGATTGTACGGAGTGCACCATTTNTGGTGGAAGATTGTACGGAGTGCACCATTTTTGTATGCCAACTCATTGGCAGTAATGACCTGGAAAGACAGAGAGGAACAAATGGTGGATGAATTGGCTGGCCAACTCCGGCAATATGAAGAAAGTCTCTCTTCCTCACTATGGGCCTGCGTCTCAGCTGTGGAAAAACTGTCCAAAAAAAACTGTCCTGGAAGTTCCAGCAACTCAAAGAGGATAGGTCCTACTCCCGACCTGTACGGACCAGTATCTCAGCCATTAGAAGTAAGCGTCCCTCTGTGCCAGAAAGAGGATGTAGTGGGTACACACCATGGGCCACCCTATGGTTTTATCTGCGTGACCACGGAGTGGACATGAGGAAGTGGGATGGAAAATCTACCTCAACCCTAGAGGCATGGGTGCCCGAGTTGCAAGGAAAAATAGTTCAAACAAGGGGGTTCTTCCAGGGAAATTGCTGCTCCAGTTTCTAGTGAGCAGATCCCCAGACAGAGTAGAAGGGCTGATCTTACTTCCAGTCTTAATGAAGGGACTTTTGATTCCTGAAATGTCGATAATGAAATACCTTCATCCTTTATCTGCTGTATGTGATACAGAGGGAGGAAACACGATCAACTGTACCACTTGGGTATCTCAGATGAAGCGTCAGCAGTTAACATCTTTAGTCCTGTACTTTCAGCTGTTTTTGAAGTAGAGACCTCACTGAATTTGAAAATTGCTGGAATCACTTGCTTAAGTGCCCTTAAGAAATGAGATATGTCATTTGTTTCCTGTGCAGGAACTGACAGAAGAAGGCCTTCCTTTTCTCATACTTTTCCACATGAAAGATGACTTGGAGAGTTTAGAGAAATTCCAACAGGAGGTTGCACTACAGTTAATAAGTGAAAAAGGTTTGTAGTAATTCCTACTGCTTCTTGGTTTTACTGGTATAATTTTTTTCAGGCAAACTCGGAGTGGAAGCAAAGGCCAAACAGAATCCTAGCTTTAAAGCTCTTGAGTCCAAAGGGCTTTATGTACTTTTGACAGTGAGGACTGACTTCTCTGGAAATGGTTAAAATAGATACACAATTTATTAGTACGTAACTATTTCAGAAATCTTTCTTGTCTAAATGACTTCATGCAGTTTGAGAGCGCATTAAACAAAACTTCAGTTTGTATTATGGCCAAAAACACTTTAAGAAAAATACGTTATTTTGGTGGTTTAATTATTTAAATCTATTCTCAAGTTTTACATGTTGTATCTATCTAATATCTCCACCTTTGTAATACTTACTGAAGTGTTTAGGGTTTCAAGATAATAATAAAAAAAATCTTAACGTGGATTTTTTTTTTTTTTCTGCTTAACAATTTTAAGGTACAATAAACTTCCTCCATGCTGACTGTGATAAATTCAGGCACCCACTCCTCCATATTCAGAAGACTCCAGCAGACTGCCCTGTTATTGCCATTGATAGCTTTAGGCACATGTATGTCTTTCCAGACTTCAGTGACTTATCGTAAGTATTTTTCTTTGTGCATTTTGATTTGAGAAGAACAAAGGAAAAGACATGTGTTCATATTTTAATTAGTACTATGACAGGAAGATGAATAAACTTGGTATAGGTAAGGCTGCCTATGTATGATGCAATATCAGAGCCTTAAAACAATATGAATTGGTGTGAAGTCATTGTTTAAATGGAGTTGCATTGCTTCATGCAAGAAAAGAATCTCACATTAAGTTTTTAGATGCTGCTCAGATTATCAATTAACTTGAAAAGGTTTAAAATACTACATGGAATGTTTAAGTGCTGTGTTATGCAATGATTACGGTAAAATGCACCGTGTAAGAATTTCCAGCCTGCTGGTTTGGTTTTTCCTGCTCTGCAATTCCAGCCTTCCTGCATTAGTCAAAACCTGGAAAGCTAGCAGAGAAATCCTTGTTGCTGGGGTTTCTGAAATTTTTCACGTGCAGCTTGGAAGAAGGCTGGTCACTGGCATGTTATCTGGGTAAAGTATGTGAGTGAGAAGAATCGGGGTGCTTGGGCGGAATGCCACTTTGATAATCCTCTTTAAATCAGCCCACCTCTTCATGTTGTATTGCCTTGGAAGCAGATGTTCCATCTCCCGTGGTTCGGTTGAGGAGTGAAGCTGTGTGCATGTTCTCTTCAGGGGCTTTCAGCATGAGACAAGCGTTCTGTCTTTGTCGTCAGGTTGTGTGTTAAATTCCAGTTCCTGTCTCAAAGTGGGTACCTGTATATACACTGCTTGTTAAATCCTGGTTAGATGCCTAGGCTTTATCTTACTTCCAGTTGCCCATTCAGAAATTTTTGCCCATTCCTACTTTTACAAACTCAGGGTATTTCGTTGTTGTCAAAGCCAAGGATTCAAAGCTCAGACTTAGCGTGCAATGCGAATGTAATCCCACGTCTAATTCTGCCATTCCAGCAGGCATTTTTCTACCTGAAATGTTGACATTTGGAAGGGTTCAAACCTAGCTTCTTCCCATAAGTCTCCACAGGCTTATTCTTAAAATCTGGTCTCTGTCTGATGTATCTCAAGTAGCGCTTTTCAAATATTTAAAGCCAGGTATGTGGAAACTCTGATAGTGACTATTTTTCTCCCTGTGTTTCTGTTTCTTTGGAAGATCATGTTCACTGCACATGCCAGGGCTTTAAAAAAAATAGTGGGATATCTTGCATTTTGAAAGCACTCTTTTTATTGTCACTTTTGAAACAGGCCTAAAATATATTAATATCTCTTATAGGGGAATAGAGATGTTTAGTTTAGACTTTCATGTTACGTTTCTTACACGTTCTGTTTCTGAAACACTATCAGATTAATAAAAGCTACTCGCTTGGTTTCATACCAATTGTTACATATAAAGTGAAGATGAGAGAGAGATGTCAGGATTGTAGACAGTTGCTTAATGATCAATAATTATTCAACCTTACTCTAGGAGATTGAGCTGATACTTAGAAATACCTAACAAACAGTTTGGAAACAAGGAGAGCTTGGAGCTCCTGGGGTGATATTATTCTGTGTCTGTGTGTGGTTTGGATTTTTGTTTTGGTTTTGTGGGTTTGTGTTTTGGTTGGTTTTTGGTTTTTTTCAACAATAGGTAAAATCTTTGTTCTGAGACTTTCATCTGCCTGCAAGGGTTTCTGCCACTTTAGTATGTTTTTCTGAACTCCTTTACAAACTGGCCCCAGATTGTCTCTTGTAATCTCAGTGCTGCCACCAACCAATAGGGTTTGGACATGCTGCTTTCAGAACGGGCCCACTAAAAGATTTCCTCTCTCTTCAGGGAGTCCTCTTTTCGGAGAATAGCCACTTCACAGGCAAATCAGACCACCACCCAATGTTTTGTCCTCATACTTTGGCCACCTGGCCCTATTCATCCTGCTGTTCCAGGTCAGAAATGGTAGCAAGGAGCATTCAACAGATCAGTTGTAGCTTCTCAGCAAGAACTGGCTGAGCTACAAGAGGCTGTAGGCACCAAATGCTTTTGCTACATTAGGAGAGGACAAGAGGTTGGAGGGGAATGTCTCCAGCAGTGTGCCTGACCTAGAACAGGGCAGGAGCCCAAGGTAAAGCAGGGAGCAGTGATTCTGCTCTCCCTACAACTGGGCTGGAATGAACCCCCTTTTCTCCATCAGTACTAATTCCTGATCTCATCTGGGAAGTGAAGAGACCCCTTGAAGTACCACTGTAATACTGATTAGTTAAGACGTTACTGTAGTGATACCTTCTGACTTGACGTTATACTGTGTTTTATCCATAGGGTTGTCTAATGACCTGAAACACTGCTGATAGCCCGACTGACCACACTTTGTCCCTCTTTCCTAAATGTAATAATTGGTCTGATGAAAGACTCCCTAGAAAACCTGTCTCCATTCATACATTACCTTTTGATTGCATGCGTAGTGCTCACGTTGTAGGTTTTTATCTCATCTTTAATACTTATTAGATCAACTCTTCATTTTAAGCTTCTTATTTGTGAAACATCACATAGACTAAAATTGGATGCTGTAGTTTAGCACGTTTGCTGTGGGTGACAGTAGATGATCTCAGATTAGATTTACATTGATATCCTCTTAGTGCTTATCTCTAGCGTATATGCAGTTGCTCAGGCACTAGAGAGCCTTTCAAAGATGTTTTGTCAATACTGCTACCCAACTGTCATTTGTATCTGTAAACTGTGCATTTGGAACCCGCTGTTCCCTCTTACATTATGGTTCGTGGGGAGCTGCAGTGAGTATACAATGCAGTTATTGGCTAGTACAACTCTGTGGGAGTTATTGAAAAGATGAAATACTTGCTGCGTTCTCAAGAGACAGTGGAAAGAAAAAGAAGCTGGTAGGATACCTTAACAAACCGTTTGGCTTCCTGTCCTCTATTATCACCTAAAAGTGGACATAGTGTGCCAGATAAACAGCAATTGGCTACTCTAAACAGTGCACTTTAAATCTGCTGTGTTTGGACATAACTTGTAATAAACATGTGGGTGTTTCTCTTGGATTTGTTCCAGAGTTCCAGGTAAACTGAAGCAATTTGTACTAGACTTGCATTCTGGAAAATTGCATAGAGAGTTTCATCATGGCCCTGATCCAACTGATGTAGCACCTGGGCAGGTAAGGTTACAACAAATACATCTTATTTGGTCATGTAATAAAGACCTTTTTTTACGCCTTGTCAGAACTGTACTTTCTAACATGTGCTTTCAGCTTCAGTCTCCTGAGACAGACATCTGTTCATAGAAGCATAACGTTGCCACTTCTGCTTGGCTCTTCTTTTAACTTCCTTTGGGTCAAGGTGGGGAGAGCATTAGGGGGAAGTATGCTACCTGTTTGCCTTGAATAAGGGAAGAGTTTAAACGTATGTGTTTTCTCCACTGAAACAGAAGATCTTGGGCCAGATGACTATTCTGAGCTCGCAGAGCTGCTCTTAAGTTCTCATGTGATTTCAGTGCAAAAACTGATGCTTCGTCATAGATGCATTATTTCCAACACGACACGCTATGAGAGGGTGCTTCTAAGGGGAAACATCGATTGAATGTTTTATATATTTACTCGCAGTCACCAATCCAAGCAGGAGGCAGATTGTTAGAGCATCAACAAAAGATTGATAAGCAGTAATAGGGCTTACTACTTTTATTAATGCAGTTAACGAGCGGCATTAACTGTGGTCACAGGCTGCATTTGTCAATTTGGATTTGTCACTGTTCTGAGCAAAGGTTGTCATGCTGTATAATTACACTCCTGGAGGTCACTCCTGGGATCTCTTCAGGAACACAACTACTAGATGCTTCTCCAGGAAAAACCCAGGAGCACCTCTGTTTAGTTTAATCCAAAAGGCAGAAAAGAAAGGACATTACCAGCCCTGATTCCCTCTGCTCAGCCCGGCCTTCTAACTGTGCCTTGATCAGCCTTGTATCTTCTTGATACACTGCTCAGCCCATATGCCTGGTGTCATGCTGAAAAGTGCAAATGTCAGGTGCAAAAATAAAAAATGAAAAGTGCAAATATGCAAAAATGCCTGTCAGGTAAACTTCTCATTACCTCAGGCCTTCTCTACACAGAGATTTTATAAACACTTTATAAACACTTACTTTTAAGTTCTATGTTGCATTGTCTAGGGCTCAAAGACCCATGTTGATCCCAGAGGAGACCTGGTGCCCTTGTGTTGGGGTGCCTTGGGCCATCTCAGGACCCATGGCTGAGGGACAGAAACGATTTATGGCTACAGGCTTATTTTCCTGGTCATCTGTGGGATGTGGCGAGGGTGGCTCTGCACTAAGCCATGTGAGTGCAGCCTCCTGTTGCCCTGCTCCAAGTTAAAAGATTTAAAAGCATGAAAGCTCTGGAGGGCTTGCCTTGGGCCAGGAGAACAACTTCTTTTGAATGTTGTCATGACTGGCCACGAAAACACAAATTACTCCCAGCAGTAATTCATGTAACTGGTAACTCCCTGTGATTCTCAGGAATTCATTGAGCAACCAGAATTCAGGTCAACAGGACGAGACGCAGAAAATAGGGCTGGAGACTGAAGCACAGGGCGGGCAGGCAGGCAGCTCAGAGCTGGACAGGCGTGCGTGAGGAAGAGACGCTGAGGCAACTGCAGTCTGGAGGAGGCTTGGCCAGGGAGGGAGGAAGCCTGCTGAGTCCCTGGATCCGGCTGCCTATCCTGGCACAGGCTCGTTGCCTAAAGCTGCAGGCTTGCTCTTGTCTCCATTCTGCCTTGAAAAATGCAAACAAAACCTGGGATGTTTACTTTCTCATCTCCATATGGCATCCTGCCATCTTGTGGAAGATGTGTATGTGTGTGCGATGGAAATACCGGCCTTAACTAAACTGGAGGCTACTGTCTTAGGTCATGTATGTCTCTTGAATTGCATGTTTGTTTGGTTTTTGGTTTTGGTTGGTTTAGTTTTCCACAAAAAAAAAAGCAAATTCTAGAAGATTTTGGCAGCGATGTCACTTGTGCCCTGGTGTATCTCAAAAACAAACACACAAACCAGAATACCTTCAAAGCAAGTGGTAGATAAACTCAAATCTACAATGGGGTGCATTTGAAATACTTTTAAGTCACTTCTACAGAAACTTGTGTGGTGGTTGCTACCTTTAAAATGTGCCAGCAAAAGGAGTATCTTTAACTGATGGTGCTTAATTTATTAAAGTACGTCTGTGTGTATATGCCACCTACTCGGGACTTACAATGTGCCTTCCAAAAAGACCAAACCTCAATTTGAGAATGCCGGAGATTTGTGCACTCCCATAATTAATGTTAGAAGTTCATTTAATGGAGGTAATTGATTATTAAAATGAGGCTAACAAGCAATTTTATTGTTTGTTCTATTTTTCAGCCAATTCAGGATTTAGCAAGCAGCCCACCAGAGAGCTCATTCCAGAAACTGGCACCCAGTGAACATAGGTACACCTTATTGAGGGAAAAAGATGAACTTTAAAAACTTGAAATAATCTTGCAAGCCTTTCAGACAGCAGCATTGACTTCTGTGTGGTGGAAATAGTAAACCTATATTTTCATAATTCTATGTGTATTTTCATTTTGAATAAACTGAAAAATATTTTTTTTTTTTTCTCCCCAGGCTTGTAAATACATTTGTTTGGTGGGTCATTCTGTACAGCATCTTTCAAACAGTACGTTCCTAATGCTATAGTAAAATATCAGAGACCCACCCAGACTCTTGATCTAACTCTGTTCTGTAAAACTTTTATAATCCAAATGAAGGTATCCTTGACAGAGACATGCTGTTAACTTGCACTATCCCATTAAATAGGACTTTGGGGTTGTTTTCTGTGTAACCTTGGTAGTATGTGCTTTTTCTTCTTCTTCTTCATGTGAACAGCTATCCTGGTAATCTATTCCTTTGTCACGTTTTCTCCAACTTAAGAGGGTCTTCTATTCTGGATACTTGGGAGGGGAATAAATTAAAGTTTTACAGAATCTCGTGTGGTGCTTTACTGGGTGTAAATGTCTAACCAACTAAACAATTCTTACTATTAAAAAAGCAAGGAAAGGAAATGTTTTAATGATAATGGTTGTACTTTGAAGAGGCTGTATTGACCTGCTCTAATTTCCTGGAATTATTACGATTGTTATATTATCCACATGCTTGTGTTAAAAGAATATGAATGTTGGAAACCCCTCAAAGTAGGAGAGGACTAGGGGTGGACTACCGTCTTAGTTTTGTCAGTCTTAATCTCTATATGTAAGTGTTACGATAAGTCTTTCTCCTCCCCCTCCTCTTTTTTCTTTGGCTCCCTGCCTTCCTGGCAGATGTTCACTTTCTGAACAACCGTTGCAAATTTTCTGTTAATTTTTTTTGCCTGGCTTGTGCCTTATTTATTGCATATTCTTTGAATTCTGCTCTGAAGGAGGAATTACTACTTTCCTTGTGGACTTTTCTGTTGTGTATAATACCAGAATACAGGTTTTTCTCAACAAATCTTCAAGCTGCTATGGTGAGATGAACATCTAGAAACTGTAAGATGGTTAAAAGATCTGTTAATTTGGGGTGCGCTGCTGGAGAGGAATTAGTATTGGATTTGTGCAGTACACTTACGACAAACAATCTAGGTCCGTGACTCGGGCCACCGAGGTTTAGTGTCCTTAGAAGCAAGCTTGTTCTTTGGATAGGTGGACCACTGGGTTCTTGTTTCCTTCAGGGAGCGCTCCAACTTCTGCGCTTCACAGCTCGGGATTTCTTTTGCCTCTCGGCTGGATGCCACCTACTCAGTTATTGACAGAAGACTGACATGGTCCCATGCAGCTGTGGCAAAAGCTGATCCCAAGAGCAGCTGCTGAGTCGAGCCCCTGCAGCAAGAGGCACATGGGCTTTCTAGAGGGTAGTTCTGAGGGTTGCTAGTACCAACCAACATGAAGCTACAGCTAACTGAGCAGATGCAGAATCGGTAGCTAAAAGAGTATTGCAAGATTTTGCTTACAGGCATACTTTTCTGTTGGTTTTGTGAATCTGCATTTTTGGAGTGTGCATTAAGTGCTTGAAAGCCAGGTCTTCTCCTGCCCTGTTCTCCATCTCATGCCAGATCAAGCATTTTTGGCAGCTGAGTCATACATACCACCTTCCGGTTGGAATCCAAAGATGAGCGCAGGGTATGGTTTCAAGGCTGCCACTTGTTACCTGCAGGTGGTGTGACAGAACTTCTGGAGTTATTCAGGCACCTGAAATTTTAGTCAATTCCTGCATAGTGCCTACAAGTACTCATCATACTTCTCCAAGGTTCCTATTTTTCCTTGGGATTCTTGTTTATAAGTGCTGTTTGGTGGAAGATGTCTAAATTTCCCTTTCTGGAGAGAGATGCTACCTCATCATACACCCAACAGTCCAGTGGCTTGTGCTCTCAGCTAGAAAGAGGTGAACCCGCTCCACCGTTCCTTCATCCAAGTTTGCTTCTCCGAGTAAGGACTTGTTCCCAGAGCTCTGGGATCCCAGCACTAGGTAGACAATTAGTTGTAACAGTTTTATGACAGTTACGCACTCACGTCGTTTCATTGGAGGTTGAACAGCTGAAGTCTAGGTATGCCTAACGTGATGTTGAGTATCACGTGAACTTTTGAAGCATCTGATGAAATAGAGAATTTGCCTAGAGAGAGCGAGTGTTGGACAAAATGCAAGATGTGTTTCAAGTTGAGCCCTTCAATTCTGATCATATACATCAGTGGTTTTAACCATTCGGTGCTCAGCTAACCACTCCCTTCGACGTTTCTCAAGGCTTTTATGGGAAGTTGTCAAACAATGTTAGTGTTATTTCCATATGGAACAAAACCATTCCGAACTCTCTTTTTAATTGAACTGAAGGAGTCCATTTCTGAGCTAGTATATGTGTATGAGTTACTAGCTGTATGTAACATTTTGGGAACTTGTGTAATTTCAGTCAATGTAAATATTTCTATAGCTGAAGCATGTGTTTGGTAACTCAATTCAGGATTCTTAAATCTTAGTAATGCAATTATTTTAATAATACAAAATTTGTGAGGGATTAATCTTTTAGATGCCGAAAGGAAATAAACCCCGACATTCTCAATAAATGCTACAGCCAGTCTCATAGGCAAAAGCTTTTATTGGGTCTGAAAGAATTACGTGTATCTTACATTTCTTCCGACTAACCTGCCTAGCAATTTAAATGCTAGTTTGGTTACTCAGATGCCTGTGTTTCTTCACATATGTAAATAACCCATCTATTTTTAAAACATCATAGCTTTAATGATACAGTCTCCCAAGTCTAGTGTGTACCCAGCGTCTGAAACTGCTTCCTTAAAGACGCAAGAATAGTTTTTGTGCTAGACGTTTCATAAAATGGGCCATAGCAAGCTGAATTTGTATAAGCTGTGGCAGGAATTCAGCTTTATGAATTTAGATTGTCCTGGCATAAGTCCAGCTTGGGGGGAAAGGGCGGAGTCCTCGGTGTCTCTGATGTGGCTGCTGTCATTTAAATGCACAAGGTTTTGAAGCATACAGTAGGAAAGCAGACATAGCTTTTAAAATCGTACAAAGAATCAACCACAGTTTCTGATCAAGAACACTTCTGTTTTTTCTTTGTTTCTGACTTTAAATGTAGAAATTGCATATCAAAGGAATGAACAGCCTTAGTATGAAGTTGTTACAAGCTCATTAAATGTGTTTACATCCAAAGTAGGTGCATTCAAAGAAAAGCGCTTTTTGCCTGACAGGAGCAAATGAGCTGAATTACTTGGGTCATGTTTTCCACTCCAGCTGATATTACAGATGTAGGCACCGTGGCTTTAACGCATGCAGTTTTGACAATGTTCGCGATTACTTGTGAAAACTCTCCTTGAGCGCGTTGCTTCCCTGAGCCTCGGACCTACTTAAAATAGACACAATGCTCTGACTGATGGCAATTTCAATCATCTTTTAAAAGTCATAAGGAAGAACTGTTCAGAAGAAGATATTTGTGCTGTAACTAACAGTTGCTTACAGTGTCTCTAGGCACAAAAACCTACCGTCTGTCATTAGTAGGCAGTCATTTCCAATGACCAATAACCAAAGTACTGGTTAAGAAAAGGGAGCTCCTTCCGCAGGATGCTTCCTTATACAGCGTTCCCTGCTAGGGAGCCTTATCACTGAACACTGACTTCAGTGTTCACCTAACAAAACTGGACTCAAGCAGAGCTCAGGATGAATTGAACAATTTAAAAACTTTAAAAAGCAGCTTCCCAACCTCAATTTCTGTTCCCCCAAACAGTAGCAGCAATAGTGTGGGAACTGTCCTGAAAGGATGGAGGTAGGACCATGTGCTGAACGGTACATTATGTGACAATAAAAACACGTTAACACTCCCATATTTAACAACGGAAGTTTCAGAAGCAAAAGGCTCCTTAAGCAGTAAAATAAGGATGGTAAGAATAACAGGCATCTGCTATAAAGAGCTCGCAAAAGCACTAAGAGCATCTCACCCCAGACAGGCTCCACAGCATGTCCCAAAATCTTGAAAAGGCAGAGAAGCTACTCTATGGTGCGGGTGGAAGCAGAAGTTTTGGAACCGAACAGCATGCAGGAGGTGTGCAGCTGACCCAAACACGCGTGGTTTGCTTATTGTAAACAGTGTTGGGCTGACGTGTTCAAAACAACCCTGACAGCTGGGGATGTCAGCTGACACTGGCACCACTTAAAAGGCCTCGCTGCTTCACCATCCTTCCACCTGGTGCCTAATGCCACCCGTGAGGGATAATAAAGACTGTTGAGGGAGCAGGGCTGGCTGCAGCACCGCCTTCCCGGGAAGCTATTTAGCTCTCCCACCAGAGCGGTGCTGGTAACAGTAGACAAGAAGGCAGGTCAACATCTAGCAGTAAGCGCCGCTTAAGTAAGCTGAGGCTTCAGGCTTGGAATGCCAGAGCTTGTCACTTCATCCTGTACGGTGTTCTCAGGGCAAGCTAAGGAGTTGAACAGCCATGGAAAATTGTATTCTCTGAGTAGCAGTCCTGCAGGGTTGCTGCTTACACTGTTTAATTCTTAACTACACTTTGAACAAGGTGAGGAGTTTACAAATTTTTTTAAAAAAAAGTACCTGGAAAAGGGGAAAAGCTGATTATGATGCTGCTCCGATTTGGCTGATGGAGGCAGATGTGGGATGTGTGTAAGGGTTTTTTCCCACCTTGCGCAGCCAACATTTTGACTTCTTCCTATGGCAACTAACGCTTCCCCACGCGGTCATTATCAAACATGCATAGTCGGCTGTCTTCTGGGGGTATACGCAGGAGGAGTTTGGGAATCCAGATACATGAAAGTATATTTTAAGTACTACGACCATGAAAGATAGCTGGAGCTTATTCCCTTTTCTTTGGAGCTCTATAATAAAAGCTCCAGCTGCTAGGTCACATTCACAGGAAAGCACTAGGGTTTTCCAAATCTTCATCTTTGTATTGTCTACAAGACACTTTGTGCAAATTTGGCATAAAGCATCTGTCACCCATTAGTACAGTTGTGCATATAGCTCACCTAAGAATTTTATAATTAAAAGTTAACCATATAATTTTCAAAGGACTGATGTCACTTATCACGTGCGACATCACTGTTTCACCCCTCCCAAGTAACAGTACTGTTGTCAAAATTCACACAACCCAGCCTTGTATTTAAAGCTTAAGGCTGCAAGTCTGTCATTAGCTCGGCAGCTACACTTTTGTTGCCAGTCAAAACGAATCTATACTTCAGCTGGATTTTTTGGCACTTTGGCGAGAAAGCTCTGGACAGCTGGAAGAGACCTGCTCGATCATTTTTTGTTTTCTTCTTTGTATCAGTTTTCCACCTGTGAAACCCAAAATCCCACCACCAAGTGCAGCTGCAATTCCTGCCACTTTGAAGCCTGCAAGGAGACCAATAGGACCCCCCACCACGCCACCAATGACTGCACCTGCCACAGGCAGAGCTGCCAGCTTGTATTTTGCAGCCTGTAAAGGGGAAAAAAAAGAAAAAGAAAAAAAAAAGGAGTTAGAATACTTGCCTGTGGTGATGTGCATTCTCCCCTCATTGCTCCTGGCAATGACTTAGAGTGCTCAGTAATAAATACACTTTACAAATGAGTATTTAAAAAAAAGATGATCTACTCTCGCACATGCATGACGGAACGTACCAAAACCAATTCGAAATAGAGCTATCTCGTGTAGGCAGTTGTGAACCAGGTCCTTTTACGTGCGACTGCCTGATGATGGTCTCTATTTATTACCTCGTCTCCATCATTAAATCAAACGAGAAACTGAGAAAATGCTCAGACTATTCAGTAACATGCCTGAATCTAGGTTTGCAGCTTATTAGCAACTATCACTGACACCTACACAGAACGAGATTGAAATTGCATGTTATCATCAACCCGTTGTTTTACATTTATTTCATTCTTGTAAGCCAATCATTGAATGCTCCTGTCTTTGCAGGTAAACCAACAGAGCATCAGAATAGTATAAAGAAAGCAGACACCCCCCACCCCACCCCCCGTATTTCCTCATAGCCTGGATGTGATAGAAAATTACAAGAGAGATTGATTTTTTTTTCCCCCTGCTACCTGTGGGTCATTTCTTCCTTATTTCCTTAATTGCTGGCTCCCTCAGCATTAAAGACGGCCGATCAATTGGATTAATACAGAGGATTGCTGGGAGGCAGAGTACCATCGATTCACCAGCAGGAGCAGAGCCCTACCTTCCCCAAGTTTTTGGTTCCCTCTTCAACATTCACAGCAGCACTGTTGACACGGTCTTCAATCCTGTCAATCTTCTCCTGCTGAGACTAGATGCAAAGGAATTATGAGTGAGGTAACCTGCTGGGAAGCAGCAGTGAGCCAATACACACCATTTTAATGCCTGTAATCAGGGCCCCACAGCCGCTTTCATCTGCTACACACTGCAGCCGTGCAGCCTTGATGGTGGTTCATTAATAGCATCTGATAAAGTGTGCTGAAACTACAAACTTACTTTAACAAAAATTATTAAGTAATAATATGGTGTGGGTATTGTACAATGTGTTGCTGCAGTTAGAGCAGCAAACATGATTTCGAAACAACCAACCCAAAACATGATTTCTAAATCTTTTCTGTGAATAGATGAACTCACATTCCAAACGGAAAAATAATCTGAACTAGCCTTTTCGTTTCCTGCTGAGTTTCACGTTCAAAAAAAAAAAAATTCTATAAAGAGCATTTATAACAAGTCCAACATACAAAGCTGCACCAAGAAATCTAAATACAAGTGTTTAATTATGATATCATAAAACACTGACTTAACTTTACAAATAGCATAGCGACAGCACTGAAAATATACTTGCTGTTGCTCTATATTCTACTGTTTGACTTCACAAAAATGTTCCATCCTTTCTCCAAACGCAGTCAGATTCTCCTGCAGTCTCCCTCAAGAGAACGCTGGAGCAGAAGATAAGGGGTTTGTGGGTTGGTTTGTTCTTATTTTAATCTCAGCAGTACCCAGGCTGTTTTATGTCACAAAATAATGAGATGGCTGATGTTCAGCTTAAAATAAAAGGCATTCTGAACTTTCTTCCTCTTTCTAATTCAGGAATTGCTGAACCACCAGCTCGGGTATCTTCATCTATGATCCAATCCACGCACTTTAGATACTTGCTATTATACCTAATGATGGTTATGTGTAAAATCCAGAAAGTCGGGAGCAGGAACTCCCCATTTTAGCTAAAGCTGCTAACATTTAGGCTACTGAATAAAAATTTTTGCAGT
>VZTL01033729.1:0-21505 GCA_013400535.1 Scopus umbretta | reverse complement strand
GGGGGGGGGGTTGTATACATGAAGCAGCAGGTATTCAGCAGAAAGGATAAAAGGTGTTTTATCTATCCCAACTAACCGAACAGCACGGAGATTTAAGAACACTCCTATGAGATGAGAATGGTGGGTTTAAATTCCCTGTGGGACAGGAAGAACTAAAATGAGGAACTGAGTGTGGATGATGATGCACAACCTTTTGGCAGCTACACTTGTGAGAGCAGAGAAAGGGCATGATAAAGGTGTGGGAAACTTCACATTTTTCTAGTACTCCTGATTAAGCGAGAAAAAGTACCTGAGAAACACCCAGCCTGTGCAGTGAAGGCTACCGTCACCATTACGATTAGAAATTGTAAAAATGAATGGGACCTGGATAGAAGTCTGCAGTCACCACTGTAGAGCTTCTACTAAGGTTCAGCTTGTGGCCAAGGGCGCTGGCTAGAACATCAGTAGTTGCTCTGGTGACAAGAACTTAGGAGCAATTATCAGCACTAGCGCTGAAACAGAAGACTATTGCCTCCTCAGAAAATTACCTTGACAGAGCCTGAATCGACAGGAGAGCCACAAGGATACTTGTAGCAATGAGTCACTGATGTAGGGAAGGAAGAGCTGTTTGTTTTCTAACCAGAGGGGGCTGAGTAGTTGAACTAATGCTTGTGAACATTCCTCTTCTGTTGGCACGAAAATCAAAAGAAAACCTTTCACCTTACTGCTAGACCATTTGATGTAAACATTATATCCATCACCTATGACTTTGGAAAGCGTCTAGTGTACAAGCTTTGAAACTATAGGTGTATTTACCACAGGTCCCAAGTAGCAAAGATGGCACCTTCGTGCAGGCATCTCAGCTCAAGTGAGGGGAAACTGCTTTGTCTCTACTGGCATTTTCCTGAAGCTCCTAACAGTGACTAGGATTTTGTAGTCTTGAATAAATTCAGTTAATGTTACTCTGCTATTCTGTCACTTTGATCAAGTGCTACTAGCTCAGTCGCAGTTCAGATTATGGGCAGAAGTATTGCTCGTTGTTTTTTTTCCCCCAACTTCCCCTCTTTTTGTACAAGATGCTATCTAGGATAGAATGCAGAATCAATACTTACGCTGACTAAGAGAGAAAAATCAGTCACCAACTGGCTAAGCTGAATCAAGTCCTACAAATAAAAAACAAGTATTATTTTGTAATAATTGCTAAAAACAAGAGCACCAACGTGGCAGTAAGGGAGTTTCAACATACCTCTTCCAAAGTTTCCCAGGACTCAGCTGCATTTTCTTCCTGAGGTATTTCGGGAAGACGGGAGTAGATCTGGATTAAACTTTGGGAGCCATCCTTCACTTCCGTGTTATATGAAGTTTCTGAATGAGAAACATGATGTTTATAAATAAATGCACTGAATCAGAAGGCAGGTGACGTGCAAAGTTTCTCACTCTTCATGTTTCTCAAGGATAAATCTGTATTTAACGTAACTCAAGCCAAGCAACAGCCCTGAAAATGATCATATCGGGAAAAGTCTTACAGCACTGAAAAGTTTCTTAAAAGGAAGTTATTGCCAAAGAAATTAATTCATTTCTATCAACGCCCTTTCACAATCAGCTCTGAGAATGATATTAAGTTATACTCCTGCATGCAAGGTCAGTTAATTAATTTTGTATCAGCTGAGCTAAGAAAACTGAGCTTGGGACAAAAACTTTTCATTTACATACGGTACATAAAAACATTGCGCTTCCAAAACTGAACAGACAGTTACTCATTCTGTGGTTGATTATTATGCTACTGGTTTGATTTTCAGCCATTTGGGACTTTTTAGTTTAGAAGCTGGAGGAAAAAGCTTTCAAACTAAGAGCAGTGAAAACCAAGTAACATGCTGCCCAGCATTCAGTGCTGGCTCCAGCTGGGTAACGGTGCTGTGAGGATGGCACACTTTTGCCGCTCAGCGGTGTAAAGGCGATATTCTCAAGTATCTTCCTTTCCAAACGACCTGGACTGAATGCAGAAGGCATTAGGACAAAGTATGGTGGAAAAAATGGGGAATGAGAGACAGCTAGGCAGCACGGGGGAGAGCAGATACAACGTACAGACACATGCATACCTCCTCCAGTCAGAGAGCCCAGTCTTGAGCTGCAATGGATGTAATGGACACGTGTGTAATTATGGACCAGTAATTACGTGGTAATAAAGAATAATAACAAACAAGTTTGGCTTGTCATAGCAAGGCTGAAGGAACAGCTTGAGAGTATGAAAGGCAGAGTGGAGAACGTATGTATGTAAAGACAGTGCAAAGGTCATGTTCATTTAGGCGACTTCAGTTTCTGAAGGAAGATAGCTACCTTTAGTAGGAGACTGATGTTTCCTTTCTTGGAAGGGTAGTATCAAGAGAAAGCGTAATATGGGGAAGACTGGTTAGACATGTCTAATAATATTGAAGTGTAAATATTGCATTAAAATCTTCTTTGGAAACAATGAATGTACCAAGGTACTATAATAATATATAACTGTTACTACAGCAGATATGAACAATGGAAAACAAATAAAAATAATCATATTCAATAAAGGGTCAGTAATAGTGCATGCTTACTCATGGAACTAATTTAAGATAAAATAAAAATTACACGTTTTCATAACATTTGTCCATTTCTCAGCATTTTTATCCCAGTATCTCAAAATGCATTAAGGACCTAATCTTCCTACTCTCAGGCCAAAAGAAGTCTAACATCAGTGAAGCCAACAGTCAGCTGTAATGAGTAAGAAAGCAGAGTAGCAGAATTACAAGGATGGAGTAAGCGATTTGGGGTTTTACTTTGGGCTTGCTTTTCTTTCTAATTATTTCTATCCCTTTTCCTTTAAGAATCCAGATGTGGAAGGCACTCCACCTTCTACAATCATCACCTGTTCTTTCAGAATGTATTTTTGATCTATAGTGTCAGATTAATTAATGTTATATACTCAGTTGTGAAATATTCCTTTTCACTTTTCAATATAATTAATCATATCCAAATGTGTCCATGTTTGGATAAACCAATTCTGATACATATTCTGACATTTAACATGGGTTTTGACTATTTTATTCCATTCCAATCCTTCACAATCGTATTTCAAAATCAAGTTTCTTCTGCCAAGAAAAGCGTACTCTTCCCTAATTGGCCACATGCATGCTAAGTTGGTTGAAATCAAAATATTTGTAATTCAAAAGCAAAAAAATAGCTCACTAAGCAAAATTGCCTCCTCACAAATTATGTTCCCTATTCTGGTCTGTCCTTAGCAATCTATGCTGACCTATTGTAGAAAAGCACATCCTTCAACGTACATGAATGATACTGAAGTTTTGCAGGACACATATTCAAGAGAACTTAAAATTCTAAGGAGGTTTACGCTGTTTTCATTTTATAACAACTACAAATTAGTGGGAAAAAATTCCTCAAGAAAATTCTTTACTCCAAAAAACTAAATAAGAAGAAGGTAAGAGCAGGTGAAGTCACAGTTGGGCTGAAAGAATAAGTAAGAAATTTACATTCACTAGTTCGTGTTTTATCAAGCCTAGCTGATTCTAATAGAACTGAGAATGGAAGTGGCTCCCCCAGTTCACTTACAGCATCTCCACAGAAATGCAGTCACACAAAACACCTCTGCAGATTTCATAGAGCAGCTTCGCACCTCATTACACTCAAGATAAAAATCTAATGCTCCGGAAGATTCAATATGTTGGTTAAAAGATCTTAGAAATTTTAAGAGCAGAGTCTCACCTTTTGTTAATATTTGTTCAAAATGCAATTAAATTCCATTTCTATTGGACCTGAGCCGAGGGTGGCGGAGGGGGGAAGGGACCACATCATTTCACTGACATGCCGTCTAAATGGGCGATTTGAATTTGTAAACTCCTTCCTTCTCTACCAGCTGGGAAGCAACATGCTACAAAGAATGGGCATACTGAAGCTCTTCTGATTAAGATCAGCAGCCAAGACTTGCTTTCAGGACTGCAGCCTTTAAGCACAAAAGAATAGGCAATATATTGCATCTGTGTTAGCAATTCAACAGAGCTGCTTTCACTGTCAGGCCAACTTGGAAAAAAAAAATCAGTTTAACTGTATTTAGTTGTCTGCCTGCCTGTATATTTCACTTTAAATGGGGTGAATTATTTCCTGTATTCTTGAGCAGACTTGCAGGAGCGTGTCGTTCCGGTAATATTTTTCTGTTCTTTTCACCCCAATCTTTCTGATCAATTTCCTGTCTTTCTGAAGTGCAGTTATGCTCAATGTCCTCCATACTTTAAAGGTATTACAGATTAAAAAAGCAGTCCTGTTCTTTGAAATTAAACTCTAGCTCCCATTTAACACCTATGTAACTGTTAGAAAAGCAATAAGCCAAGACAAGGCCTTTCCAATGAAATACCAGAATGTACTGAGGACAACTGCAGAAAGTTACCAGAAGAAGAGATATTTTAAATTTAATTCTGATCATAGCAGAGAAGAGCTCACAAAGAGCCTGAAAGTAATGGCTAATATGGATGAAGGGGATCACTGAATACCGGAGTTCACTATTCTAAAACTCAGACTAAAAGAGCTCCCCCCAAAAGAGATAGTAACACATTTGGCAAACTGATTAATAGAAACTATGGGGAAGAAGTTCCTAAAGGATAAAGGACTGCAGAAGACACTAATAAAATAGCCTGTAGAGAAGACGACAGCAAATTGTCCTGATGCAGAGGAAAATGTTCATGGATTCAGCACAAGCTTTTCAATGCCCTGGATATCAAGAATTTGACACACAGTTAAAATGAGTCCAAGGAATAATATAAACATGGAAAGTTAATAACATAAAGACTAGGACGGAAATAAATTGCAACTACCAGGATAGTTGCAATATGGTATCTATGCAATTGGTAGCAATGGCCACCAATGGTAGCAAGAAAGTTTCTATGAATGCTTTTCAAGTTAGAGGAAGACAAAGGAAGTGTAAGTGTGTGCATTGCCAGGTAAAGAAAGAAAAAAACAGATGACCCAGAGAGAGATTAATTCAGTCTTTATACAAACAGGTAGTTGTAATCAAGTATTTGATTCAATTATTTCAAACAAGGAAGTGGGGGGGAGCATAGGCTGAAACATAAAGAGAATGGGTTAAACATATGAGCTAGATGAGCTAAACAGATGAGCTAGATCTATTCAACTCTTGAGGGTTTAATGAAATTCACTCTTGGGCATTTAAGAAACAGCCTCTGAAAGTTCAAGCATATTTCCGAGAACTTGAGTAAGAGGGTCCCAGAGGCCTACAAGAGAACAGATTCAGTTGTTATCTTATTTTTTACTTTGGAGGGGAAGAGGAATGCAGCAAAGAGCCAGACTTTGAAACCCACAAAGACATTAAGACAAACTACTGAACAATCAACTACAAGATGCTGAAGCTGTTGAAAAAGTCAAGATTCATATGTCAGAAGCCAATTCAGTCATTTTTATTGGCCTGGTAAGAAGATAGAAATTTTTTATGACAAGGGTGGTGAGGCACTGGAACAGGCTGCCCAGAGAAGTTGTAGGTGCCCCATCACTGGAAGTGTTCAAGGCCTGGTTCGTTGGGGCTCTGAGCAACCTGATCTAGCAGAAGATGCCCCTGCCCATGGCAGGAAGGCTGGACTAGATGATCTTCAAAGGTCTTTTCCAATCCAAACCATTCTATCGTTCTATATTTGATATATCTTGACATTCATAAGGCTTTCTGACACTACTGCACGTGACATTCTCAAAAGCAAGCCTGGTCTTCCAAATCTACTCTTCTTTTCTCCCTGTTTGACCATTAGACTCACTAGCTTGTTAATCACTCCTGAAAGTATTCCTGTAGTTCTCTATATAGCAACAAGCAGGGTCATGAATTCACATTTGATGGCAGGTTCTTCTACAATGCCATTGACTGAGAATACTCTTTCAATTTTAGAGACATATGAAATTTCCAAACAATTGTAAACAATGCTGCTACTGCAGCAATCAAACTAAATACTATTATGTGGAAGGACTGAATCCTGATGTCACCAGCTTTCTCACATTTCATTAGCAGAGAACACTAGCCAGTACCAGGACATAATAAGGGCTTCCTCCAAAGACAGAATGGTAGAACAAGGAATGGAAGACATTTTGTAGAGAAAGGAGGGAAAAACAGGAAATACGTCTGACTTGTAGCATGTTATAGTGTGTTTTCAAAATCTTTTATTTAAATGGATTTATACTGTTTTCTGCTTTCTTGTCAGCTACTGAGATAAAATGCTACAGAAGAGATGTTCTCCTTTATATAGGGACTCACTCCTCTTTACCAGGTGTTTTAGCAGTGGTGTA
Source organism: Scopus umbretta (assembly GCA_013400535.1). Classification (NCBI taxonomy): domain Eukaryota; kingdom Metazoa; phylum Chordata; class Aves; order Pelecaniformes; family Scopidae; genus Scopus; species Scopus umbretta. Next base: position 15,202 of record VZTL01033729.1, on the reverse strand, counting down.
TTATACTGTCTGTCACATAAAAATTGTTTTCTTCTTGACGTTGCAAGCACTAATTCAATGATAATGGCCTAAATGATTACTCACACACAATCAAGTGATTCGCATGGGCAGGGGAAAGAAGTCAAGCTACCGTGAAACATGAATGCAAGTGTTCTTCTTCGTATGAACTGTATTCTGTTTCAAGATCCAAGGCTATGGGATCTTTTTCATGGAAGGCCACAACTATCTCATTTCTTGAGATACTTTAAAGCATTCTCCACTTACCAAAACTCAGTCAAAAGTGTCGTGTAGGGAAAGAAAATCCACTTTTTGAATAACAATTATTCTTCAGGTAAAATCTCATTTGTTTACTTGTTACTCTGGTCAGAAAATGCAGACTGGATGCAACAATATTGGTATCAGAGATACAGAAATGAAATTCTACTACCTCCTCCTACAGTTGCAGATCTGGTTAAAGAGGCATCCTCCTGTCCTTCGAGTTGCTTTTTAAGTTCTTCTGCAGATTCAGAATGGAGCTGCAGGAAGTCTTTTATGGCAAATGAAGCTTCGTCTTTAACTGGACTTATCATTCTCTGCAGAACTGGGATGTCTTCCTGTCGGACTCGCAAACAGAGTTTCTCCATCTCTCTCATATTGGCTCGGAGTTGCTGTAACAGTTTTAAGAGATATTTTGTAGCTTACTACGTAAGAGCACTTTTTGTGTTTGGGAAGCAACTAGCATCATCATTACTTTAAATAACCATAAAAAGTGCCATTTCTAAATTTTAATAAACTATGACCAAAAAAAACCCCCCAAAAGTCCCAGCGTTCACACAATCACTATGTTCCAGGTCACCTCTCTGCTACATCCAGTTTCATTTCCAGACTATTGTTTAACTGCAGCTGGTTCACCTGTCAAAGATGGCCCAAATCGCTGTNCCAAGTGCAGGACCTGGCACTTGGCCTTGTTAAACCTCATACAGTTGGCCTCGGCCCATCGATCCAGCCTGTCCACATCCCTCTGCAGAGCCTTCCTACCCTCGAGCGGATCAACACTCCTACCCAGCTTGGTGTTGTTTGCAAACTTGCTGAGGGTGCACTCAATCCCCTCATCCAGATCACTGATCAAGACATTAAACAAGCCTGGCCCCAGTACTGAGCCCTGGGGAACACCGCTTGTGACCGGCCGCCAACTGGATTGAACTCCATTCACCACCACTCTCTGGGCGTGGCCATCCAGCCCATGCCTCCAATATCACACAGTGAATCCTTCCTTTGAACCCATTCTGGATTTCCCACACTCTCTTATTTTGTGACCCAGTGCTATTCCCGGTCTTTCTGTACTGCTCCTGCAGAAGAGTCACCCCATAAAAAATACAGCACTCTGCAGAGAAGGGCCTTGTCCACACTTGAGGTAGCTCAACCTAGAGATGATCCCTTCTGAGTAAATGACCCACCTCCTACTCTGCCCAAGTCAGATAACAGTCCTGTAGCTGACAGTGATACTGAGAGAGTCAGCGATCCAGTCACCTCAATTGGAGCTCAAAGCTGTCCGTAGAGGAAGGCATCAGTACTTCGAGCCCTTCTTACTCAGAGGTGCCACTACATCATAAACATCTCGCTAAGTCTCTTGTATTTTTAATATTTGCTTGTGCTAGTGACTTCACTCAGTTCTCTACCTGTAAAAAAAAAATAAAATAAATGGGGCTGGCAGCTCCCAACACAGCAGTCCCTAAACAGTGCAGTGAGGTGTCACCTGGACATATCACTGAGTCTTTTTGGACGTGGCCTACTTTCCATATGGGAAACTAAGCTACCTGCCCCAGAAGAATGAAAAACAAAGATCAAAGAAGAGATGGTACCTGTTATCTTCTCTAGCAAACTAATTTATCTGTAGTATCAGCCAACCACAAAACAAGGGAGAAGTATTTCTGAAGCCATCCCCATCAATATTTTGATTTTCTTGCTGTCAATTTTATACTTTAGCCACTTCTCCAAATAAATAAATCAGTCTGGTTTATTCTGTGTTTCAATTAAAGTATTTAACTAATTAATTCACTATGTAATTACTGAAGTTACTTTGGTGTCTGTGATCAGTTTAGACCTTTGCCAAAATATTTACACAGGTTGCAACAAGTTAAAATAACATCCAAATAAAATAAGTGTTTGCTTCTCAAAATTTGGGTTTTTTTATAATAAGTAATTGTAGTGATTATAGCACTTCAGGATATGATAATTCGCAGCCCTCAACTACCCCAAAACTATCATTTTCATTTTATAAAGACAACTTCAGGGACAAAGAAGAAGGATTAGGGTCTGGAGAACAAGTCTTATGAGGAGTAGCTGAGGGAACTGGGTTTTTTTAGTTTCAAGAAGAGGAGGCTGAGGGGAGATGTTATCGCCCTCTACAACTTCCTGAAAGGAGGGTGTTGGTCTCTTTGCCCAAGTAACCAGTGATAGAACGACAGGTAATGGCCTCAAGTTGCACCAGGGGAGGTTTAGATTAGATATTAGGAAAAACTTCTTTACTGAGAGAGTGGTCAAGCATTGGAACAGGCTGCCCAGGGAGGTGGTGGAGTCACCATCCCTGGAGGTGTTCAAAAAACGTGTGGATGGGGCACTTCAGGACATGGTTTAGTAGGCATGGAGGTGTTGAGTTGATGGTTGGACTAGATGATCTCAGAGGGCTTTTTCAACCTTAACAATTCTATGATTACTTTTTTTTTGCAATATTTATATTCTTTTCTCAGAAAAAGGGCAAATATATTTGTTTGACTGGAATATCAAATATCATAAAATATAGAAATATTTCTTTAGTTACAAGAGTTTTGAGACAATATAAACTATTCATAACTAGCAAGAAGAATCTGTGTGCAGGCATCTCGTGTGAGATAAATTTCTGTCTACAGCAAAAATAGAGGGGTTTCTTATTGCCTAGGCTTTTAAAATCTAAAAATGCATGCAACTGTTATTTTTCTACAAATGAAAAGAAGAAATTTAGTTTAAATTATACCACTCATTGTTTTAGGACAGGGTTTTTAGCTAGTATAAAAAAAATAAGGCTGTAATAAAAATAATATTAATTGTATTACATTATGAGATGATATAATGAATTGTAATATTTATTGCACTATTTACCAATTGCTCTGAATATTCTTCTCACAGCAGAACAAGAGAGTGGATTAACATCAGTGAGTGGTTAGAAAAAGAAAGATTTTCTTCAGTAATACAAAACAGGTACAGGTAATGCCTTAGAATGACAATATTGCTTACCTGGAAAAGCAGGTATTTATTACAATTTATTTTATTTATATACACTAGTAGAATTATTTTTTTAACATGTACGACAAGAATAGTAGAAATATAATTAGAGAAGAAGGAAATTGATTCAACAACAAATTGAAGCAACACTGCACAAGCCACATTAGGCAACCAAAGAAAGAACTATTGATTCATAAAAATAATTTGTCAAATTACTAAGAGTATATTCCATTGTATGCTTAAATTAAGAGTACTACTAGCCAATTTAGGCTGCATTACTTAAGGCTAACCCCAGGTAAAAACACTGATTAACAATTTTAAAAAGGGAGATACAAAAAATAACTTTGTATTGAGCTGAATTCAAAACATGGTACCCAGTGATTTTCCTCATACATTTCTCATCTTAATCTACCTGGCTCTTCCTGTTATATTCCTCCCATGGTCTGCCTGTAAGTACTGAAAAAGGGAGAATGTCATCACTGTCATAGCCCACCATCTGCCAAAATTCTCAGTTTATAAAATCTTGGAATTTAATTTAAAAGACAAAACATGACTATCTAGACACAACATTTAATTATCTATTTTGTGAAAATTATATGCAGGGGACCAAGTGAAGTTGATCCTGCTCTTTTGTTTCAGGAAACAAAATTATTATTATCCTGTCTTTGGCCATAATGGAGACAAAAAACGGTATGCCAGACAAAACCATGTTGTGAAGCAGTGACAATAGTGAGTTTAGGATGAGCTAATAATGCTTCCAAAGCAGTTTCTTTAAAAAAAAAGGAAAATGTCCCAGTTGACATTGAGTTACAACGTAGCTCCGCTAGGGATTTGCACCACTGCAGCTGCAGCTGGGGCAAATTACCAGTATAGCCAATGCACGGGTATAATGAAGATGGTTACTGTGCAGTGACCAACACAACCACCAACTTGCTGCTGGAGTTTTCAAAAATCCTGAACAGAAGCTTCAAGAGATATGAACTACCCACCCCACGGAATGGCTAAATCAGATCCCCACTTTCACTATTCATTATTACATTGTGATCAAAGAGAAATATTTGTGACAGAGAAGATGGAGGAATCAGATGATGATATTTACCTACTTGGTAAAAATTAATTTTAGTACCTCTTCCTTTGTGCTTTTGGAAAGAGGACTCTTGTTCCATTTATTGTCAATTAAACAGAAGCGAAACAGATTCAGCCTAGCAAGAAAGCTAAGCCCTGCTGCGAGGAGACACGTCTTAGGAGCTCACCAGGGTGTAACATGATAAATGTTATGGATATGCAAATGACTGTGACTTCTTTTCATCATCATTTTAATGGGACAGAGTTTAATTTCTGGGTAGAGCATAAAAGTATATCACCCTCTTCCCAACTGTTTCCACTTTTAAACGCACACTTACTTAGCGAGCAAGATAATACAAAATCCTGTTTTCATTTATGGGAGCTCTTGAGTTTTGAACTCACCAAATTCAGCCCAAAAGACACAGAATTTTTCTTTATAAAATTTGCAGTTTTGGTCTGTTAACTTCAAAAGCCAAATAACACTCTTTGTTTCAAATGGCTTTCTCACAAAAACTGTAGGAAAATAAAGCTGGTGAAAACCTTGGGATGCCATCCCTTCAAAGCATGACCGTTGTCCCTGTCTTATTTCTGACAGCTGTTTATCTAATCTGGTCTTAAAAGGACTTCTTTATGAAGAGCTACAACCTCCTGGATATTATGTTACAAGAATTCATTATCCTAATTGCCATAGCATTTTTCCTCATGTCTAACCAAAGTCTCTTGCCTCAGTCTAAGCCAGGTACAAACCAGGTTCAAAACAGAGAAAGACAAGTCCTGTCCTCTTTGCAACCTTCTTTTCCATGTTTGCAAACAGACAACATGCCACTGTCAGGTGTTCTTTGGGCAAAATAACTAATCTGCCAGTCTTTCCAAATAAGTCTTGTTTTCCCAGTTTCTGACCATTTTCATTGCTCTCCCCAAACACTCCCTAATCAGTCCACAGCTTCCTTACAAGTGTGGTGCCCAAACTGGACTTTCTACCTGGGATCCTATTAATGCTGACCAAAGAGACTGTGTGAGAGACCACACTGACTACCCTCTCATTAATATATCCCACTATGTTATTTGACTTTTTTGTATCACTACCATGCTATCGGCTCACTTTTACTCTGTGTCCCTCGAAGCCGCCTTCTGCAGAAGTGCTGCCCCAACAGCTTCCCATGCTGCATCTATACAGCCAACGATTGTCCTTGTCCCCATCCAAAACCATACTGATTTCTCAGGTCTTTTCTCAACATCATTATGAATTCTAATCCTCTCCTCTCCACCAGAATCCCTTAATCTCTCTCAGCTTTATGCTGTTTGCATATGTTTGCTATATAAGGAAACTAATGTTACATAGCCATTACATAGTGCTTTCATCCCTAGGTCTCAAAGGACTTTACCGGAGTAAGGCTCACCGTTCTTGAACAGATGCAGAACTGAGGTAGGGACACAAAGTCTGAGCCTAATTTTTCTAAAGTGTCCACAAATTTGGAGGCAGGTCTGAGAGATCCACCAGAATGGTGGATTCACTATATTATGTGAATAAATATAATGAATTTTTTTCAGAAAAGTAGATGAGAAGTGGCATGGTTTTCACAAGTACATGAAAAATCCAAAATGGAAAGAAACAGAGAAGTCATATATAATGAAGTTGCACTGCTTTTGCACTCTTTTAAAAATCTTTACAAACACATTCAATAAAAAATAAAGAATAAATTATAAATTTCTATCAGAAAGTAAAATACAAAGAGACAAATAAGCCAAAGGAGAGCTTCATTCAAACTTTTTTTTTTTAAATCACTGTTACTGAAAATGACTGTACACATCTGCCCATTAAGCTTACCTTACTACTTAGCACACAGCTTTAAATAACTAAGAGAAGGAATTATTATAAGTACTCAGTTTTTAGAATTATCTTTAAAAACACAAGTATCGTCCCATATTCTGCTCCTCCTAAGTGGTATACGAATAGGAGTTCCTCTATAGATGTCTTCGACATGTGAGAAAAGTGATAGACTCCCTAAAGGATTCAGAAGTCTTAGCATCAATTTCCAGAAAACCAATAAACCTTAATTATACAAAAGAGTAAAAATTCTTCATTTTTTTCAGTATCTGTTTTTCAGAGCAGTAATTTTTCTTCACTAATGGTGACAGCTGAACTTTCAACCCTGATGAAAAACAGATGCTGTGTTTCCATAGGCTTACTGTAGGCCACCTTAAATATCATCATCACTTCACACTCAAATACATAACACTCATGAACATCACTGCCAATGTTATACCAGCAACACCTGTCTCTGGTGTGCAATCAATTCTATTACAATTGAGAAAAAGTAATGGATGACAACAAAGAAGGAAATAATGGAATTCCTATTCAACAGCAGGCAAACACACGCCGTGACCTGCAGTACCGTGCCATGGCAGAGAGCTTGCTGTTCATTCAGGACTTATAACACCACAAGGAAAAGAGGCAGTAACAAAGAGCGTAAGGACACCTCAGTGCTTCAGTGCTGACCCAACATGAGGCCCCCAGGCATCTCAATAAATACCAGGTCTGCATGGCTCCACCTTGTACAAATGTCAAAGGGCTGAGATGGGACGAAAACCCTTGGCAGCAGTAACTTGAGCTGTATGGTTATTTCCATGTAACAAGTGATACCTCTACCAGTTATGGAAATATCTGAAGTTCTATCTAAGGCCCCCAGCAACAGCTACCTGAAAATCACAGTTGTAAGCATCTGCTTCAGTCATGCATCCTTGGCAAGGATGATGTTCCCAGAGCGCTCAGAAACTCCAGCAGTTGACTTACTCTATCCCCATCAGCCTACGCTGCTCCTAACACTTCCAGCTCACTGAATCATGGTGGTCATGCCATTTTCACACTCAATCTCTGCCGCCATCATTCTCTTTTTCTTCTTCTTGGTTGTATTATCATTAAATGTAATGTCATGTAGATCTTGCAATAGTTTACACTTTAAACTCTTCATGCCGACATAGTACATCCATGACATAGGATCTGTCACGTCCAACAGATCAGTCCCTTTTTCTCTTTATCTTCTGTCTTCTGTGCATTAATCACTGCCAACTCTCCCTCCTTTCTGCATGTTTTTGTTTTAAATTAAGGAGTAAATAGTGCCTCCAAACAAGCCCACCACCTTAAACCCTCTCAAACATCAATATAATTTTTAAGAAAGTACTATAGTAGCTTAGCTGTGCAAATGCAATCTTGCCTCCACTTATCTTCTCTGGACTTTGTTCAAAGTAATGTAATAAAGGACATACATTACAAATTTCTTGGCATAGGTCAAAGAAAATCTGAGTTTAAGGAGGTACTTGCCCTACAGATGGCCACAGGCTGCAATAGTGAGCTGATTTTACATGACCCTGCACCGATACGATAAACAGTCTCCTGCAGCAATACAGACACTCATCTACCCTGCTTCTCATGCTCTCCCAGTATATTGCACAGTATTCCAGAAAGATACTTAAGTTGAAGACTGCGTAATTTTAAAGATGGTACAGAAGACATGAGCCATACAACTAAGCTTTGAAGATTCATGCAGAAGAGAGCTGACTGAGAACCATCTTTTACTTGTAAACCATTTTCAGTTGAAATGGAAAACATAGATGTAGAAAAGATAAAAAAAAAAAAAATCAATCAACATTTTTCAAGTAACATTAGAGCAACACAGTGGAGAGACTATGCCTGCGTAGGTATGTTTTGCCGAACAGAATCTCCTTTTGTGGGCTGAATATAGACTAATGCCAGATCATTCATCCACAGTATTTTCCCATTTTTTGTTCAATGTCTCTCTAGTAACTGCAGCATTTTTATACCTCTCACTATGAATATGATCAAAGCAGTCCTTAGGTGTTACAAAAAAATAGTGCCATTTTATTGAAATTAACTTAAATCTTGCCATAATTAGCTAATTGTATGGTATAGTCAGCATATATGGAGCAAAGCCTAGAAAAAGTGCGTATTTATTCGGGTCCTAACATTTTCAGAAGTCAACAGAGCATCTCTAAAAATGAGTATCTACAAAAGCACATTTGTGAAAACTAATACACAGTATATAAGAGCTATTTCCTCAGTATTTTTGAAAGGGTGTTATCATGCCTTATACAAAGCTTTGCCTGGTTTCATCACTTTCCTTTTTAGAAGTTTTTAATGTGGCATCCAGTGCTCTAGAAAGAAGAGGTATACATTTATGCTCATCTATACTTCTATTATAATTTTGACCATCATCAAAAGTACAACAGAAGTAATTATTCTGGGTAAACTGAAAATTCAGAAAAATGGCTAATTATGTGCACATGGATTAAATGTAGAGTGGCTGTGCATATATTTGTCTAAAACCTGTGGCGGATGCCTTGGGTCAATATTGACTTAGGGATTCCTAATGTATTTTTACAACATCTAATTTTGAGAGCAAAGTGTGTGCTGCAGAGAACATTTGGTATCACAATAATTAATCTGATTTCTTCGCAAACAAACAGATCACAAGTCCATTGGTAAACATTTAAACAGCTTACAGCAAACACATTCTACATGTCATATAATTTATTATCAAGTACTCCAGACTCCTAACTATTTAATTAAAACAAAGAGCTAGTCTACTCTTCTTGCATGGACACAGATACTTATTCTGCTCTCTGGGTATCAGAATGTGAAGCACTTTAATGCATAACTTGCATCCAGATCTAAAAGCAATAAGCATTGAATGAAATATATGAAAATTTATTTTGGCTGAAGATAAAAATGGCAGGCTTTAGGTTCAAGACAAACATAAATGTTTCTAGAGACAAATATGAGGTTTTGTTACTAAAACACTTAATGTATTTAAAAACATCATCTTCAGCATGATTACTTTTTCTCTAATTATTGGTAAATTTTGTCTTGCTAAACAAATGATACAGATAATAAAGAGTTCCAAGAGAAGCCTTTTATCCCCTCAGATGTGAAAACAGGTTAGAGCACAGACATAAACAAACACATGCTTACTACATCACACCTGTTAGAATGCCATTGTTTTAACAGGACTTCCACACTTGGAAAACTCTTCCAATATTAAGAATAAACTTATTTTAGATTCAAATTTCAAAAATGCTTTGTGAAAAATCAAAATAAACATTCACACCTCCAAACAACAGAAAAATCAAGTCAACTTCATATACAATTTCTTCTAATCTACACTAAAAAAGCTCATTAACACCTTCTACTCCTCATAAAAGATATATAACTCCAGCTCTGCCTACTGTCTAATACTGTTGTTCAATCAGGATTAGTTTCTTCTTTCTGAGGGTTTGGTTTTTTTTTTCATTTTTAGTCTAGTCTAATTTGGCACAGGAGTCACTAAGGCACTGCAACAAGCATGGGAATTTACAGTATTAGAGTTATAAAATACAGCGGTTTAGGATTGTGCTACCCTTGCTGGCAAAGCCTGCTTGTCTAGGTGCAGCGCAGGTCACAAAAGGTTTGCTCTAGTAACAAAGTCATGTCCCTCCTCTGAACAACACCTGTGAAACCAACACAAGATACCTCTCCTGCTGGCAAAGATAGGTCTGTCCCCAGAATTTCACCAGTACAGCATGTTATAACCATAGCTGATATATCTGCATCAGCAAACTTTGCAGTGCAGATCTCGTCTTTGTGTTTTTCTGTACTGATAATCTTCTTTGACTGTGTGCTATTTAGCAGTGTGAAGGTTGATGTCTGGCGTTAGCTTTTGCATCATTTTCATCAAGACACACATTTTTTTACAAACAGATGTGAGATTCCCTGTGTGCTGAGTTATGGGTGACTATGCATGACGTCACTGAGATGTAACCATGCTGACAAATGTGCCTGGTATTTCCTCCTTTGATGAGGAATTTCCTCCTTATGCATCTAAGGAGATCTGCACACCAAAGTAGTAGTCCAGGTGTGTTTGGTCTGAAACCATGCTTTAAAATTAAGGGTATCCCTTACTGCAATTCCCATCTTCTAATTTAGTAATGTAAGAGGTTAGTTTGCAAAAGACCAGAGCCTCCAAACTTCTGTTTGTTCAAGAATCCTGAAACATTTCTGACTGTACTTGCTTCATAGGACACAATTAGGAAATCCCTACCTTTTACAAAAAATAAAACAATGCCATCTGCTTGTCAAATCCATCTGTCAAATATATATCTCTGTGATCTACCCCTGAGACAACCGGTACTATGTATATGTAATTTAATTCCCTTAATATCACAGTCATTTTAATATCCTTACCTGAACTGTTCGTCCTGCGTTAATGTGCTCTTCATGCAATCTGTCCCAGAGCCTGCATCTTTGATACTAAAATAAAGGAAAAATACTCCATATAATTGCTATTGTTACCAAGTAGCTCTGCAGAAAAAAGGAATCTTCAGTAAATAATCACTTTAATTTTCCAAAATTGACAGTAAAGAAGCTGAGCCACAGGCTTTTCCACTGCAAAATTAAGAGCGCTAAATAGAAATGCATTTTGTGAATAATTTTGTACAATGTATTTTACTGAACTGCAGATAACCAGGGTTTCAGCATCAGTTTTTAACAATGAAGAGATATTGCAGCATTCTGATACTGCTGTGGCAAAAATCACTCAGTGGTCAGTAAAACAAAGGGCAGAAGGAGGAATGGAATATGGGACAAGCAGTACTGGTCATACAGGGCAACAAGGTATCTGGTATTATTTACAAACAGAATTGCATTCATTACACAACACTGTATTTACACTTACCATTTCTATATAGTTACAAACACAGTTATGAGAACCATCAGGGCAGATTTGGCACCTGCATGAGGGTCCGCTAACTTCAGTGGGAAACTATCCATACAGCACTTTCCACAGGAGAGAGACCAGAGTAATTATTCCATTCACAGAGAGCAAGTTTTGCAAAAGAACTACATATCATCACATATCAACCTCATCATCATTAAAAATAATCAACCCCTGCTATTGCCAGTTGGCATAAATAATATAAAGACATCATCATGAAAAAGAGTAGTAAAATAATAGAAGTAGGAGCTGTGATTCCTGGAATATGTGCTGAAACCATCAAAGAATGCATTTACGATACTAGACAATATTAGAACATTCTTTTTAGTTGTTTAAATAACAAGAGAAAATATTTACCATGATTTGTGAGGTATTTTTATGTGAAGTTTAATTCCTCTATTTCTAAATATGCTTTGTTACCAATAAATAACTTTATCTACAGCATACATCTTTCCTTAATTCTTTTCATAATTTTAGAGGCCACCATAATAAAGACCACAAGTTTAGGGCAAACAAACAGACTTTAGGGCAGCATGCCAAAATCTCCACCTTTCTGTAGTACCATGACAATTGATTTCACCTAACAGAGGCTAACACAAAGTTGTAACTCTTTTGGATAAGCACTCATTTTATTCCCTCTTCTGGAGTGAAAAACCATCCAGTCCACAGAACATGCTTTAGAAAACAAGAACTCTTTTGGGAGAACATGAAAAGAAAAAAACCAAACCAAACACAATATGTACAGAGTACTGCTTTCTTAAGGATGCAAGTTTTACAACCTTAAAAAATGTCATACGGAAAGTTGGACTCTCAAATAGTTGAGAAGCAATGCTGCGATGATGGATTTATGGTAGCTGCTTCCTCTGAAAAGGTGTACTCAAGGTCAAATTTCATTATATATTGATTTTATAGTTTCTTCAAACAGTGATTTAGTAGATTAATTGTTTGGACTATCTCTGGAACCTAAGGTTTAAATCAATATTCATGAAATGAGGTTAGAGATATTGGCTTCATCATAAGTAAATAATGTTGCTGCTCTAAGCAATTTGATGTAATTAGTGATTTTTGCTTAAAAGTAGCCTGTAAAATAAACAGGACCAGATTCTACAAAATTATCCTTTTACCTCTAGGGATGTTTGGTTTACATGGCTGAAAGTTAATTTTACGAAAAGTGTTCTAGAGAAAACCATTTAAGCCGCTGATGCTGACAGCTCACGAAAGTACTGTAACACATTTGTTATGGCTAAAATGCATGTAAAATATATAAAAATGTAAATTATTATGGAAGTATTTCAACCAAACTATTGCTAGTGTTCTGATAATATAAAACTATCTAGAGTGACAGATTTCAAATTCAGATTTGCCATATTTTTATTCTCACCTTCTCATAAATCTAATAATAGAGTAAATATTGGAATATTTCTAGTTCTTACAAGCCAGAAAAGTATATTAAAAAAAAAAAAAAGAAGAAACTTTCAAATTTTAAGAACATTACACTGGGTGTGGACTTTTTAAAGAATCTGGCATTTAGGGACTATTTTTATACTCAGATGTATTACTTCTCAAATGTTTGTATCTTATATTTTTTGTCAATACACAGAAGTTCTGAAGCTTTCAGTACTGCTGAATACCTTCTGGTATAGTTACCAATTGTTTATTCAAAGGTTTTATCCATAGTTACTTGTTTCTAATAATCCTGTTAATTACTAATTCAAATATCAAATCTGCCAGGACTGTCTAGGGATGCAGAAATTTTTAATTAATAGCATTCTGAAATCAGAAAGACAAATCTGTACTAAGTGTTGCTACCACTTCTTGCTTTCATAAAAGTTTTGTTCTAGAGGAAACACAGTTAACACTTTAAAGAACTAGGTTTACAATTATTTAAGGATTTTTCTGATATGCAAATTTTATTATGTTGACAAAACACATTGATAACAACAACCTGAAAATCTCAAGAAATGTCCAAACCAGATACTTTTAGACTGCATCAGATTTTTACATTCAAAATATAAAATTCTACTCAATAAAGCATGCTGGTGCTTCAATGTGATCATTTGAGTGCCATCACAGAAACACTGTGGCTTGTACTGCCTAGAATTAAACCCTGGCTAAGCATGAGTTTCTCTGACAATGCTTTGAACAAAGTGTTAAAACCGAACTAACCTAAAGACTCATTTTATCCCGCGTGCTAATAGTTTCTGCATTTTCTTCTAGACACAGAAAACTATCCTTACAATGATCTCCTCTTTTGTCTGGAAAACAGGAATGCTTGACTCAAATTAGTTGCTGGGCCAATAAAGACTTCAGCTGACCAACACGTGGCTGAATTAAGTGGAATGTATTTCACTCCTTCCCTGACACCATGGTAACACTATCTGGCAAGATACAGCATAATTGTTCTTTGTCTAAATACGTAAAAGAATTTCAGCAGGATCAACCAGTAACTGACTACCCCTCCTCACTGACCAGGTTCTACAAAACGCAGCAGTTCCCAAGATCACGTCTCACATTGGTAAGTACTACACAGGCCAATAACTGATCATATCTCCATTTCTCATTGCAGCACCCAATGCCTTCTGAAGCTTCTTGATAGTTTTTTTATATATCCTAAATGAAGGGGGTTTTACATATATGGACAATACTTAGCAAAGAATCTATTTAGCTGTAACAAAATAATACTCGGCCAAAACAAAATCGAGCAGCGTAACAGTTATGCCCATCCCCTCCACCCTCTCTCCCCAGTTACTACCTTACACACATCAAAAGCTTATCTTTACCTTCAAACTGCAACAAAACTATTTGTGTAAAGCTAATGTGCCCTGCTAATTACTTCGCATTCTGTACTGGCAGGTCAGCTTCTGCCTCCCACCACCAGGCTACCTTTTTCCAGTGACCACCCATCTGCTCCTCTCAGGCAAGGCTGTAGCTTTTATGCCACCCTTTTGCAGGTATTTATTAACTGCATCCCTTCGTTTCTGGATGCCTTCCGCAAGACTCTGAAGAACGGTACAGCTCACTGCTTCATACTCATTGGTGCTGTTGGTATTAACTGAAGTGCTGCCCTGAAGATATAATTTTTAAGATAATTTTAACATAAGCCAACTGTGGACCAAAAACTACCTCTCTGAAACCAAAAAATCCCTCTTGGTGGATTATTACAAAGGCGTGTTGCTTCCATGTGTGGTTGTGCAACTTCTGGTTAGAGAAAGAAGGCAACAACCTCGCTACCAAGACTGTCTATATGTGAATGAAACAGCTTGAATGGAAAAGCTGTTATTACAGTGCTCTCCTGTAGGCACCCCTGAATCCTTATTCTTCACTAGTTGCCCTTTACTAGCTCTCTAGCCACTGCTAGATATGGGCCATGCACATTGAGAGACATATGCACTGAACCCTGGAGGCTGTACACCTCTCCAGGGCAATTTAACAGTCGAGGCTCCTTGCTCCCCCATCATCTCACCCACGAGCAAGCTGATACTGGCTCCTCTGTGCTCTGCCTACAATGCAAAATAACTCAGTTAGTTCTGTTCTTCATGGGGGAAGCTGAAGAACAGAAAGCTGCTCCTGGCCGCTACGATATGGGGCTGCTGCAACTGGCTGATTCCAAGGCAAAAAAATGTTGAATCAGCTGGCATCTAGGTAACGCAATGAATTATACAAATATGGAATAACAAAGAGCAAACAACATGCTGTAACTGAAAAAATAGGTCATCTCATTCAGAAGTTATTCCTTCAGGCAAATATTATACTAATACACTTTTCAGTTTGTGAATATTGCAGTTCATATCCTTACTGTATCCTTATTACACCCTTATAAGACAACAGTCAATCAATTATCTCCCATCATTAGTCCCAGCAGCCCCAGCTCTTCCTCTGTCCTAGTTTTTCTCTTGTGTCATGGTCACCCACCATTTCTGCACTTTCACCTCCCATCTGAGGTACTTCTTTACAAGCTCTCACCATCTAATTCTTTATCCTTTTACTCCACAAGATGGGGACTGGGGGAGCAAAGTCCCTCCCACTGTAAGAGAAGATCAAGTTCGTGACCACCTGAGGAACCTGAACATACATAAGTCTATGGGACCTGATGAAATGCAGCCCAGGGTACTGAGGGAATTGGCTGATGT
>VZTL01033679.1:0-23202 GCA_013400535.1 Scopus umbretta | reverse complement strand
TAAGGGCCTTTAAAAACCGCGAGGGTTTTGACCCCACAACAGTTTGATTAGGTCCACTGCCTCCTCTCTTCCCGTCTTATCCCTACCTCCCAGTGGCACGGAGAAAGCAAGTTTACTTTTTGAAATATATACACATATTCGCACAGAGCATCCGTAAAATGTTGAACATGTCCGTGCCCATTGGCTTAAAAAATTCCAAATAGACAAGCTTATTATTTTTATTTATATCCAACAGCTACACCGTTTAATTTGCTCCTTTTCCCTTTCAACGCGCATGTTATAAACCACCGGGCTCAGACAGAGGCCAGTCAGTCCAGTGCTGGCATAAAGGCATCATCGGCTCAAAGCCTGGGATGATCGTTTAAATCACGAGTCGCGAACCCGCTTGTAACTTACGCGCATCATCCCCAAAGAGCATTAGACCATTCACGAAACGCAACGCCGAAGCTAAATTTGCAGAGGCGCCTTCACGGCGGTTCATAAGAGAGGATCTGCAGAGGCTGTCTCCAGCCTGCCTTACACCACCGCGGCGCGCGGAGCGGAGTCGCATACAATCTGTCAACTTCTGGCATGAGGTTGATCTAATGGCTCCTCACTGTGGGACAGGGTAAACCGACTTCCTTCAGTAGCCCCTAGCAAATAATATTTTCCACAGAGGTCCATTCATAGGAGTCTGACAAACCTAGTTAGTGCGTACAAGGATTTTTCATTTGTTATTTAGTAGCTAGCCCTTTTAGGACAGCTATGAAGTAGACACTGAAAAGGCAGCAGATGATTAAGAAGAACAATTCCGAATACTTTCTCTTTCATCCGAGAGTCTCAAACCATGCTAAGTCTCACATTACTCCTCCGCAGGTAATAAATATAATTAGGGCCGATTCCAAAACTTTATTTGTATTGAAAAGTATCTCACTCCACAGGGGTTCCATTCAAATCGGCAAATCTCTGTGTGGAGTAGGAGGCTACTTAGTAGGAGAATTTGGCCTCAAATAAGGAAATTGAGAGGCAGGCAGGCTTAGTAGCTTGCCCAAGTTGACACAGTCAGCCAACTCAAGCAAAAGGATGAGAAACAAAGATCCCATGTGCCTCTCAGTCGTCAACAGTCCTTACGCTGCTGGAACATGTATATTTTAGCTGGTTTTCCCATAAAGGCATGATTTTTACAGCTACTGTTTGGTTAAAACACACTTCATTGCTGTATTCACATTTATAGGGCCCCTTTTCTTGGTCTTCCATTTTCCCCTTGATGCACCGTTGCCCATCCAGAAATGCTGTTCCTTCTCTGCCACTTCTTGCTTTGCTTCCCCATTTCCTCACACTTGGCCTTGGGAGAAGTCTGCAGAGAGAAGCCACTCAGAAACCCCAGCTAAAGGAAAATTAAGACCACCTTTTAGTCAAAAAAATTTCAACAGTTTTGGCAGAACAGGCCTACCATATTTTGACTGCACGTTAGCTCCGCTCAGCTCTCTAACATCATACCCTTTTTTTCAGCTCAGCTCCACTCCACAGCTGCCCGTCTTCTGCCACGTCCTTCCCTCGTCTGTTCACATATATTCACCCCCTCCTATATCATTTCCTATCTGAGCTTTTTCAGGGCAACAATCACATACTCCTCCAGGTTGGTATGACGCCTAGCACAACGGGGCTCCCTGGTTGCTCGCTCTCAGCTGATATGATTATAAACCAGAGCAATCGCCATCAACATCAGGAATTACGGAAGAGGACATCGGCTAGACTAGGAAGAAGTACAAAGAACCATAATAAAAGGAGGGGGGGAGAGAAAAAAAATGTTCAGGGAAGAAAACAAAGACTACTGATCAAGAGGGAGAGAGGAAATGGAATAAAGGAGGGAAGTAGAGAACATTCTCCCGAATGCTTCTGACACGAACCTTTCTTTTCCTTTACCCTAGTTTACATTTCCTCCTACCCCAATACGTTTTGTGCTCAGGTAGCTACACCTTCTTCCCGCTTTCCTTCATTTTACTTTTTTTTTTTTTTTCTGCAACTACTGAGCTCCCTCTCCCAGCTGAGTGGGGGGAAACAGAGCTGGGTCCAAACAGGAGGAAAAAAGTTACTGTTACTATTGTATTAATATTGTATTATATTACCGTATCACTGTGGTGTTATTATTGGATTATTAACGGTCTATTGTATAGACTTATCGATAAAGTGATGTTCTCATCGTAAGTTCAACTGCAGTCATAAGAGGGAGAAATAGCAAGTTAAACAAACCGTTTGAGGGAATCTCTGAAACCTTTCTGCAAATCATTTCATATTAACTTTAAGGCTTGCTGCTTAGAAATTGCTAGGACGTGTGACGAAGGCTGCTATCATATCAGAAAGTGGAAAAACTGAGGAATTGAGATAAATGGCCACTGACTGAGAAAGAAGAAAATGTATTGTAATCCACAACTGTCCAGTTTTTACACAAATGTCCAGTTTTTAACATACGAAACTTTTGACTACTAACAGCAAGCCCCGGTGCCCCTTTTTGCCGAGCGGGTTGCAGCTACAAAACCCGCTTGCAACCTGGGAGATCCACATTCAGTTCTCTCAATTCTCTTCTCAAACTGTGATTTCAAGATACAAGTTCAAATTTCTTCAACTGATGAGAAAAATGAAACCTCCTCTCACCCCCCATCCCCACAGTTAGGTGAATCTGCATTTCTCTTGCTTTGCTTCCATTAAGGGGTGCCCAGACCAAACAAGTCCAGGTAAAAGAGGACAATTTGGGTTGAACTGAGCAAAAAAGCTCTGATTTTCCTTTGGGTGAGGGGAAATAACTCAAGTCATAAGCTTCTATTTGAATTTTTGTGCTTAACTGATTTTTTTTGTCCCTATTGTGGTTCTCCAGTTCCAGAGGTGGACCAAAAAATCGTTTATCCACCCAACTTAAGTTAGAAATACCGTAACTCTGGAATATTGCATAGACAGAACCCACAGGTCTTTATACAACATACTGGCAGAAAGAAAACCTTAAACAAAACATTAGTTTATTTTTTTTAAAATCATGAAATGATAGCACTTCAGCCTAGTGCCTTTGGCAGATACTGCAACACAGTAAGTAAAGGAAGTGCTGGGGAAAAAAAAAAAAAAAAAAAAAAAAAAAAAACATTTTTTGTTGNAAAAAAAAAAAAAAGAGCTTTTTGGGTTTTGTTGTTTCCACTGTAGCTTTTAATAATAGAGACCTACAAAGTCCAAGGAAATGTAAGATGTTCCACAGAATGATTTACTGGAAAATTCTCACAGAAAATATGCAAAACTCTGAAGATCCTAAATGGATTTTCTTTTTTAGGCACACATCCAAAACAACTGCAGCATTAAGAACGAATCTGTAAGATTCCTAAGAAAGGGTATTTTGGAACAGGTTACGAGAGAGCAGCGGGAGAATGGAGTGGGGTTGATGCATTCACTATGAAGAATATCTCGCAAATAATGAGTGCTTACTTCAGAGTATGGAAATGTTTAGCTACAATGCAGTTTGGATCATATGCTTAGGAACAGATTTTTCCTTTCAGTGTGCATGCCTAGCTGCCATTTCCATTAATGGGAATTAAGTACCTGTGTCAAGAGGAGAAGTTAACTCTTAGAAATATAACCAATCTGTGCTTTTTTTAAAGAATGTAAATGCCACATCAGGCATGTTTGGTGTTGGCAAAACTGAGTGCTGAATATAGTATAGCAAAATCTGAGAAGGAGAAGGCGGTCTGGAGGACTGAAATTTCTGTGCTATTTAGAGGTTTTTCAATTTACTGAATTTCTTCAAGAAAAAGTAAAACCATCTCATTTGCAAGTGGGAAGCCCTCGTTTATCAGCTATTTACTTGCAATTTCAGCAGGGGCCTACCATCTGGAACCCTCCCTGTAAAACAGAACTGACACTACCCTTAAGAAGAAATCTGAACCTTCATCTAAAATTTGAATTCAAACTTCCCTCAGGGTCACTAAATATTACAATAAAGTTCCTAATCATTTTTTTTAAAGGAGGTCAGCACTCTCTGATCCTGTCCACTCTGCATCAGCCAGGGTAAAGGAACCCCCAAATTAATACAGATGTAAACTATAATATAAATGTGGGATTTTTTAAGAAATAAGAATAGTATATGTAAACACATTTCAAATTAAATTACATACATATTTTTGCAAAATGTAACTTCTAATTGTGAAAACAAAATACATTAGAGAGAGGACACATTTCTGATTTTGTGTCCCGTTCCCCCCTCCCAGTTCCTTTATTTTGGGTGCAGCTGGTTTTATTATTTCTCTATAATCAGTTATATTATACATATATATATTACATATTATTATATATATTCTTTGTCTATAGTCAGTTAGCTACAGGGTCTCTTTACTGTTTGTCTTGGTCTGCACAGAAGCAGCTTGAAAAAAATTAAATAAAACCAGGACAGTTAAAAAAAATAGTCACAAAAATAGAGAGCATATTCATGGATAGGAACTGTGCTTGAAATGATTTAAGAAGCTAACTGGATTTCAAATTTACAGTTCCTCGTTAAGGTTCTGAACATAAAATGTTACTAAAATAGGAACCTGTTGCTCTAAGTTAGGGTTTGGGGTTTTTTCCCTGTGTTCTTTTTTCAGCACAGTTATTTTGCACAGAACGTACCGTCCCAACCGAAGCCCACAGCCTCACCTTACGTGCAGTCTCCCTACCCTGCCTCCCATCCTGATCGGGATGACGACTTTCTGGGTGACAGACCTGTTTACTGTCAGTGCCCACCCGATCTTCAGCCTCTCGGATGACAATGCCAGCAGGAGTGTTCCTCCTCGGTTTCATTTCCAATGACTGTTAGGAACATGTAAATGCCTGCCGTAATATACCCGACGGTGAACCTAACTTATTTCATACAGATAACCGACTCCCATTGAAAGGAAATTACTCCCTTTTCCCCCGGTGCGTGTGTGGAGGAGTGGTTGGTAGAAATCAAGTCTCTTCTGAACAGGCAACCTAAGTTTTATAGCCGAGCATAAGCTTCTGAGCCTCTGCATCCTAAAACCACAACTTTGATCTATTTGCAGGAGCAGATAATAATTGTTGAGCGTGCTTCCAAGTGCACTGAAATTGAGATCTTTCTGCTTAGCCCAGTGGGCCTCTCTGTGTGGCGCTCTATATAATTCTTGCAGGTTTTATCACCACATTCTCGTCACTTCCCCAATCACAATTCTGTCCAATTTTTTAACTCATCCGCTGAACAGGGTTTGAGGCATCATATTTTGTCTCTGTAATTCTACTCTGGCTGCTTTTTCCACTGAAGTCTGCTCTCGCTAACCTGTGCGCCAAGGACGCTGGGTTTAAAAGAAACAGATTTGCTTCCATTGATTGTCGGATGTAAAAGAGGCATCATGCAATTAAAAGCGCAAGGGTGTTTTGGAATAAGCAGCAGCACCTAGTCCTATGTATTTTGTGAAGGCATCCCAGCCTTCCTCCTGTGGTCATGAGGTTTGCTCTGGTGTTTGCAGTCAAAATTCTCCGTGCCCACAGTCTGCCCCTCCTCACTAGAAGCGGTTTGGTTTTTAGTACCATTACGATTGCTTGTCACGCTTTTAGCATAGGACTGCAGCCACCCTCAGCTAACCAGGTTGAGCTCTTCTGCGGTGGGTGCGACACAAACACATATAGCTCAATTCATGGTTGCCCTCCATTTCCTATACTCCGTTGATGAGCGAAAAAGTGGGAATGTAAAATACTTCCAAATAATACTACCATTTTCTATTCACTTTGTACTGGAAGAGCAGTGAAGAATTAGGTCTTTTGTAAGAAATATTTTCTATCTGAACCAGTTTACCATTTAGATTGTAATTAGACAATGAAGGAAAAAAGGTAACATTCTTACATTCTATAAATTGCTTATCTATTTTATTCCTTTTTAGTCAGTATAATCATAAGAATTCATGTAACTGCTATCTAGTAAATGTTTCAAAAAACAGAGATGCTGAAATGTACGGTTTTGAAAGTCAGAACAAATTTGTAAATATATTCCCTTCCTACTGTACCACATACAAGGTCCCTACATTACGTATACAGTCTATGATAAGATTAATACAAATTAGTGTTTATTAAATGCACTCTACTGACATTTAACTTGTTATACATGTCACTGGGAAGATCAAACTGTAAATTAAGCAATGATTCTAATGACGTTAAATGCATCTCTGTAAGGGAAGGAGTTATAAAACACATTGCTATCTTACACCTTGCACACTGAAACAGCAATCAATGAATATGTAGAGTTACGTTTCATTTATAAAGTTACAAAAGCATACCATTCCCATTCATTTATTTTAACGGTGCTCTGATGCAGCTTTATGACTGATTTTCCACTTTTGGGTAACAGCAAAACTAATGTCATTTGGTTCTGTCAAAGCACAAAGCTGAACTACTTCCAATGCACAGACTGACTCCAATTCCGCCACTATTATAGAGAAATAAACACGTAAGTACGGTATAAAACAGACCAATGGCTTGCTATTGCTATATCTATGGAGGCTTAACTCTTGCTTCTCATCTCTCATTACATGGGACAGCTAGAAGCTAGAAGTACTACCACGGTAGCATGCTGAATGCCCCTGGGAATGCTTCTGCACCTTGTATGGGGAAAAAACTGAGAAAATACTGCTACAGTACTCTGAAGCATAAGTACAGGAAAATCAGAATATCTGGGGACACTCTTCAAAAGTCCTAATGCAATCCAGGTACAGGGTTGATTGCCTTCTACTACCAATTAGCTTGTAAGCAAGACAGATCTTCAACAGTTGCCACTGAGGTACATTCAGAATATAATGAATCAGAGAAGAGATATAAAAAACTACAGCCAACCAACAAAAAAAAAAAAAAAAAGAGAGAGAGAACACTGGATTGAGAAAAACATTCATTAAGATTAAAATACAAAGAAGTTTCTCAGGAATGTTTATCAAAGAAAATTTATGTCATAAATTTTCCTCCACCTGGAGAAGATCCAAAGCTGAGTGTCTCTTCTCTTGCCATATCACATTGTACTGAATCCAGACTGCACATTTGGTCACCCGCTTTTCCCCTTAAATAACATTTTCTATTTCTTATGTGGCTTTTGTTTTGGTTTATAAAGTTTAATTTCTCTTTCTTTGTTGGTGCATTTTCCTTTTGTCATTACTCCAGTTGTGTAAAAGTAATTAGTGACGCGATGCCAAGGACTGAACCTCACAAGCAACCTAAATATTTTGATTCACTGAGAACGCAGTCCACAATTTACAAAGTGTCTGATCCCCATCCAATAAATAAAATAAAATAAATTAGATAACTCCTGCCTGTTAACAGCCTAAGGAATACAGAGAAAAATGTCAAAATGCACAAACAGTGAATGTCACCACATCAGATATCAGAGGTAGTCTTTTGACACTTTTTCAAGAAACAAAATCCCATTCATACATACCTTTTTAGCATTTGACCCCGTATGATCAATCCTTTCAACCATCTCTCGCGGTATTTGCATGTAGCCACTGCCCTTTCTTGAGAGCAACATGGTTCAAAATCTGGGCAAAGATTTCACGTGCGAGAATGTCACAGGTGAAACTTGTTTTCTAATGAATTCTGAGCTAGCAATAGAATGGCAGCAGCTGTCTCCAGAAGTGCAAGTTGAGTGGTAGAAAACAAAAGGAGACAGAGATACCTACCTTTTTATTTTTTTAACTGGCCTTTCTTTTTTTTCTTCTTCTTTCAACTTGCCATAAATTTCTCTGAGGACTCCCAATACAGTAGTCAAAGTCAAAACCTGCTGTATGCAGTCAGGACAGGCCTTTGACACAAAAGCAACCATACAGAGCTTTGTGACTACAATCTCTAGAAGGTTTTTAGAGTGATTTGGGGGCCATAATACATAGGGCCACTAAAAAAAATGCCTGCAGCGTTACCAGGGATTTGTATTTAATTGCATGAAAAAGATGTACATCATTTAATAAAAGCAAATTGTCTTATGATAGTTTGAAAAATCAGCACAGAATTTAAGTGAGAACTCTGCCTCAAACACAGAAACTACAGCCTACTTCAAAACAAGAGACAGCTCTCTGCTACTTTATGTCCTAGATGTTTCAAAGCAAGGTGGGATCAGCCCAGACAAACGTTCTATAATGAAAGAGGGAAGTTTATTCCTGTCCCTCATCTCCTGTTGGCTGCTTTAACTCTGGCATATACATTACTTCATAAAACGTTGGCCTAAGTATAAAGTGGCTTAAAATATAAAAGAAACCAATTTTTACAAGACAGAAAAAAACCAGGCAACTGCACTACCGAGTTTGGTACTATGAAGTACCAACCAGGTTGCACCACGACCCCACAACATCCCTCCAGGGACCACAGCTGACCGGTGCAGGTCCCGGCAGCCCTGGTTGGAGCTCATGGCTACGCAGGCCAAGTTGGATAGACGGAGCCTGACGTGTGTTACAGAACCTCACCTGTTAGAGGTGTGGTCTGCTAAGATAGGGCGAGAGCAACTTTTTTCATGGCTAACTCCAAAATCTTGTATTTGGACACATAACGCAGAGATAAACATGTGAGTCTTTTATTTTATTTCTCCAATATGGAAATACTTTGGGAATCTGGACCAAAAGTGAATTACAAGTTGCATAAAATACTGTTTCCTATTTTGTATTTGTATGCTTGCATTTGACTGAATGACTTGTTCCTGTCTGAAAAAGTAAAAAGGTGTACCCGATCTTCCTTTCTTTTATTTCATAAACTTCAGGTTTTATTATTTATCTTTTCTCTAAAGTCTCTTAGCTTTTTCCTCATACAAAAGTCAGTCTTTTCAAGATTAAAATTTCCACTGTTTCTCTCTGAATTTCTTCTGTTTCTGCTATTTACATTCTTCAGGTAGTATAACCTATAAAGAAGTCTGTATTACAGGAAAGGGCTTGCTACTGACATATGCCACTCTAGTCTTTTCAGCATTATTTCTTATTCCATTTTCAACAACTACATCTTGTCCTTGGATCATTGCACCTACTTTGATTATGTATTTCATAAGGAAACACAGGTCATCTTCTCTTCCACTCCCAAGTGGGCAGAGTTACGCTGAAACAGAGCAGTGAGTATAGTCACATCCATTTTCCTGCCTGACGTGCAATACACCACACTTGTGTAGCCAACCTGCCCGTCTTCCTGAATGGAGCCTCCTACTGTCTTCTCCAGCCCTGACTTGAGTGATTCTGCCTCAGACACACATGTTTCTGTATCACTGGTCACGATCATTTTCAATTCGTTGATATATACACGTGAAACACCACCTACAACACTCAGACTTTGGATACCCCTGTTGTAGTTTTCCTACACTAAACACCGATAACATACTTTTAATTTTGTCTTCTGTCCCTCAGAGGACTATCTAATTCTTGAAAGTGCTCCTATCCCACAACCACTTTTCTAATAGCCCCTTGTGAAGGTCTTTTTGAAAAACTTTCTTTAAAGGGGAAAAAAAATCTCATTATTATCTTTTACTATTTGTTGACAAGCTCAAGGAATTATCATTAGACATCATTTTTCTTTACAAAAGCTGTGCTGATGGATAGCTATGGTATCACAATACTCATCTATATGTCTCCTAATTTTATTTTTTATTACTATTTCAACCGATTTATCAAGTAAGGAAAGAAAATTCATTAGACTAATTCTCAGCATCAATTCTACTGTTCAATTAAAGAGAAGCAGAAAAATTGCTTTCTCCAACCTCACAGGTTAGAAGCCAATATTAAAGGATAGACTACATATTAAGTTAGCAGCCCTATTTGAGCTCACCATCAATTTCCTGTAGCACATTTTGATATGTCTAACTCTACCTTGTACTCTGTTGCTCTTCATTTGATGAGTTTAGCACCTACTTTTCCTTCACTTTTTCCTTTGACAGTAGCTAATCTTTAATATTGCAAAAGAATGGCTACAGGTTAGATTTCCCTCTTAAGTCTACTGTGATAGAATATGACAAGGAAATAATTTGGTTTCTCAGCAAACCTCTTATCCTCCTTACCTATTATTCTGTGTTACAACTAAGGAAAAAATTCTTAACTATTATTCTGTGTCACAGTACTGAGGGAAAAATGATTGACAAACTTGATGTAGACAGCTTTTTAGAAAACATCAGAATTTACTCCCTGTAATTTCAGCAGACCAACCCATCCTCAACACCATGCTTGTTTTGGATAGGGTTCTCTTGAATTTCTAGGTATCAATAATCACGACATCCTCCAGTTTTAAGCCACGCCTATTCCAGTAGCACACCGCCTTTCCTAATACTGTACACAGGGTGATGCAAACCAAGTCTTCAAATGACTTGGAACCAAGTCCACCCCCTAGACTCGGTAAGCCCACAGGGGTTGATAAACTTTCACCTTACATTGATTTACCGAGGGAGCCTATAAAATCAGAGCCTGCCTTTGTCAGAAGCATGAAATGGCATCAGCTCTCTAAAGCTGAGGGAACTATAGCTTCCTGCATCAGGCAATCGGACCAGGGATTTTGCCAGATTAAGCCACCATGTAAGAGCTTTGATAGTCTCTGCACATGGTTGGAATAGCCCCTATAAGGAGAAATACAGTATTTTTTAGTAATGATCCAATGGCCTGCATTTACAAACCTGATTGCAGAGTTTTGTGCGACTACTCTGCAAAGCTTGCACTATTTTCATAGGCAAGAGAGAAAGCATGTGAAACCAGGATGGAAAAGTTTCGTCATTCACCAAAAATTGACAGGTTATTTTGTTCTTTTAGAAACTATGTATTTCTTATAAACCTTACAAAATATTTCCTTGCATTAGAATTTTAGCTGCGAACACTGCTTTCATTATTGGTAAATATACAGTCTCCCTGCCGCGCTCTCTGATATCCATACAGGACCTGTAATGTGATCTATTCCTAAAATACAGGATATTCAATGAAAAATCCTTAGTACTGTAGTTTTAAAGGTTGTTACACACAAAATCCGTGTACCACAACGGTTATACACATATGACTATTCAGTTGTTAATATAACACAGTGAGTATACTACATGGGGAAGACTACAGTGAGCAAACCTCTTCGAAACAATCTGTCGGACTATTCAGATTCACAGGTTAACAAACATCAGGAATATCAGAAAGGAGGCTCACCCCCACCTACGTGGGCAGTACAAAGGCAACAGACCCACTACATGCGCTTAACTGGATCGCACATCATGTGAACAGCGAATCCCGTTGCATCTTTGTTGCGTTAGCCTGACTGTACATAGTCACTCTCTGCATAAACCAGGAGTACCTGTCTGGGATTTTCAGATATTAGGCAACTGTTGCTGAAGAGTCAGGTGTTGCTGAGCTGTTTCTGGCCATCCAAAAATCTCATAGATCACTGCACAAAGCAACGAGGCAGTAGATTAAAAGCCATAGCACATTGCCCAATTCTGTGCAGTTCGTGTGTCTAGAGATGCTTTCAGACTTTCCACATTCACCGAGTCAGTTACAATACAGAAGAGGATCCCTGTAAGCAGCACGTGCAGGTCTCGTGGCATCGTTCTAAACTGGAAGCTGACACTAACCATTTCCATTCCCATACCAGTGAGTAAAAGTTTCCTCGCATTTAGACTAGGGACAATTCTTACTTCTGGTGATCTAAAATACATCTATAATATGGGAGGTCATCTTCTTAACAGTGTGACCATACTCCTTGTACATATGCTATTATCTGCAGGTAACCACGTAAGTGTCATTGTTTTCTCAGTGTTTAAATACACAGAGCTGAATGAAGGAAGTATTCACAGAAAGCATACAGTTTGGGTACTGTGATCCATTTCAAACATCAAAAAAAAACCCCCAAAAAACCCAAACCTGACAAAAATAATGAAAAGATAAGCATGAAGTGCCTTTATGAATATAAAGAATCTATAAAGCCGTCACTAGGTGGGTCCATAGCAATGGATTAGACTTTGAGAGATGCTACAAGCAAAACATTAATGCTTAAAACAGATGCAATACAGACCAAAAGAGAGTCTGGAAACGGGAAAGCAAACTGGGAGAGATTCTTTCCCATAGCTGCAGAGCCATCAGGCCTTGAAATCAAAGGGCTGAGGGGCTACATTTTGCACTGCCTGCCCACCCTTGTAGATGCTTTTGTTAGGAAGAGTACAATTCAAATTATAACAGAAGTTACTCATGTTCTCTGGTAAGCAGGTCCACACCGCTCACATAAAAGTGGTATTTCTCCTTTCTGTAGAAGTAAGATTGAGGATGAAGGAAGGTATTTTTACAGACCCAAATCTCTGCATCTTCAAGCCAAAGGAATGTTCCTAATTCATCCTTGAAAGTATTTCTTTGGGGCAGTGAGTGGAAAGGAAAGTGTCATTTCTTAAATTACTTTCCTCTTGAACTGCCATAAGAGTAGGGTGTGGGTTCCAGGCAGAAAACCCATTATTTTTGGTCTGGTCACATTTATTCAGATCTAGCCAGACTTGAGTCAAGTAGGAAACTGCCTCAGCATGGCCACCATGACAGCAAGGAAGGAATAACAGGTATTTTCTCATTTCTGCTAAGCAGAAGCTCCTATCAGAATACAAAGATGATGGAAAACGTGGGTGGATTATGTGGTTCCAGCTGGCTCCACATCACACAGTAAGGAAATGCCACGATCTTTGACAGGTTCATATTAGCAAAAATCAAGCAAAAGATTATGGGAAAGCTTCCCATTCCATTATCAAATAATTTGGGGGAGGGAGAAGGATGGGAGACTAGCAGTTTTTCTTTCTAAGCTCTCAGGAACTGTCTATTTTTATGACCCTTTTAGTGTTGAACGTATTGTCTGAAATAAAGACTAATCTCAAAGGATGTGAAAGCAAACCTATCGTTAGACTATTCAGAAAATGTAAAGCAGGAGGAAATGAACCATTTTCAGCTGGTGGAGCTATGACGCAGCGGGTCTAACTTACTGACTAGCGATAGGTGCCAGGGCCCCAGGGGACACCGCCAGCCCTGACTGCCCCTGCCCACCCGCTGGGACTCCCCCGACCCTACCCACGGCCCAGGGCCCCATGTCAGCCCCCCAGGGCCGTCAGCCCCTGCCCCAGCGATGCCGCAGCAGGGCTGGTCTCCATCTCCCCGCAGCCCTGCCCTGCCCAGCCATGGGCCTGCCAAGCCAGGACCACATTCGGGCCTGGCCCCATGGAGGTGCCCCATGCCTGGGGCTGGAGCTGCCCCGGTGCCCCCAGCTGCCCTGCTCCTGGCTAGGGCAGTAAGACGGGCCCTGGCTGCCAGGCCCTGCCCGACCAGCCTCAGTGGGGAACCCCCATAGCTCCCAGCCCCCAGGGAGCCGCCGGCCCCTGTTGGCACCCTGACGATAGGCCCTACAACGGAACCCACCCGTAACACAACCAACAACCGGATGCCAGCAACACAACTGGCCTAATAACCTCCAATACCTAAACCAAATGAAAATCAACATCACAATGTCTTCTTTACAGAGACGAGAGTGGGAACGCGCTGTTCATACACGAACACGCTTCTCCCAGGTTACACACATAAGCTGTCTGTATAGTGTATAGAATCAGGTGTCTTAAACACTAGACTAGATCTGTGACTAGATCTGCCACTAGACTGATCTGTGGCAGTCAATAAGGAATTAGTAGGGACAGTATTTAAATAACATCGCCCACTGGTGTTTGAATTCACTGCTACCAAGGAACCGCTCCTTCCCCTTGGGACCCACAATTCAATGGTATCTTCTACCTCTGGATCTTCCCAGGCCATTGCTTTCAGGAGGGGAGAAGGGACCACCTAGTTCCTCTGAAGACAGCCAGAGGAAGAAGAAGGGAGGGCAGTGCCTACGGCTCTCCACGCCCCACACACCTAACAGTTCAAAGATTAAGAATGATTGACTTCACCCAGAGAAGCTGGGGTCAGCCCTCCTCTGCCTGAAGGCTACAAATGCATGCCCTGCTCTTCCTAAAGACTTGCTCCCACTGCCAGGCATTAAAGCTGCAACTACTGACCAGTCAAATGCAGTAAGTCTCTCTAGAGGCTGCTACAAGATGTGTAAAACTCACTTTGATGGGAAAGTTAAGTAGCACGATGATGACCTGCTAGCACAGCAGGTAAGGTATGCAACCAAGAAGATGGTCTGCCAGCTTTCAGACTCTCTTCTATGGCCTCTTCCTTCATTTTACAATTAAATGGCCATGGATGAAGTATTCAAATTGTTTCATTGCCTAATTCATTGAGCTAGAAGAGAAATCTCCTTCTGCAGCCAAATTAGTCTTTTATTCTTTCTGGCCAGTTTGAACAATTTCATTAAGAACGTTGCAGATCTTGGCCAGTCCCAGATTCCTCAGTTCTGGTGGTTGGACCACTCTCCTCAAAAGCACGAAACACACATCTGACCCGCCTTTGGCAAGAGGAGAGACTAACCCCCACAGAGCAGCACTTAATTTGTAGATCTGGAGAGATCTCTGAAGACGACAGGTGCTACACTGTTCATTTCTACTGAGACAGCAGCACTTCAGGACCTCATGCAATTGGGAAGTTTCAGCACAATTAGGGTAGACAGAAGCTAAGAAGAGCTTCTTGGGATCACAAGATTTCATTTAGGCACTTAGGCTCTGTCACTGTTCACTTTAAACACTTGCAGATCTGAGCCTAAGTGCAGCTCCAATTAAAGAGAACAAGATATCCCCATGTAAAGAAAATGGATGTGGTTGGAATAAAACGCCCAGACAGGAAACAGGCTGTAAATATATGTCAACTCAAGAGTCTGAACCTGGTATTTAGCAATCCCTTGGAATTAGTATCTTTGTTTCCTAAAAATACATGTTTGCTACAACTTTAATATCTGCTTAAAGCCATTCACATGTTCAAGGAGTGGCAACAGTTAATCTTTGTTAAGTATTACTGTCAAACTGCACTAGAATATATGCAGAACTTGTCACATGGTTCTCTCAGTACAGTTAAACAACACACTCAGCCAAGACAACATAAGATAGCAGCACTACGGTATAAGCTAAGTACTATTATATCATCAGGACACTCTCTCAAATGAACACTCTAAAGACACTTAGTAATTTCTGAGTAATTTTGACTATAAAATCAAACCTTTTTTGATTTCAACATGCATCACCAAAAAATACATATCATGTAATCTTTAGATACAGAAAACATAATTGAAGTAAAGATGAGCTGCCTAATAGTTTGAACAGGTGATCATAGGGTAGGAATTCCCCAATTTCCAATGCCAGTGCTGGTCCAGCTTCTTTCAGATCTTTAAGGTCTTGTCAACTCTAGCACTAACTATCCCAGCTCTAACAGAAGTTAGTATCTATTTTGTAGGGCTTCCAAGAGAATCAGCTAGTTTAGTGGTTTTTTTACAGCGCTTTCAAAATATAGAGTACTGCGTAAGTGCACAGAATTGCTAAAAGAACTGACAGTGGATCTGGAATTTTCCTTTGGTGAAACACTTGTCTTAACAGCCATGATTTCTCTCATTAAGTCATTTCTCTGAGTCACTGCTCATATGTTATTAACTTCTCTAATAGATGGCCAGGATTTGTGGACATCAAGACAAAAGTTCAGAACAGAGGTAGATCTCAGTGGGGCTATATTCTGCAGCTTCCTCTGGAGTCCTCTCATCAATCATCTGTTACTAAAAAGGCAGAGATGGTGCAAGGGATGGAATACTACTTACTGCATGACCTGGAAGCATCGTGAACATCCATTTGATGAAAACTCAATGTTTTCTCATACTTAGGTTGCATTCTTTTGGATTTATGGCTGTTCTGAAGAGATGAGGCTAACAGTGGAGGCCATTGTAGCTGATACACTAGTGTGGTATTTGGATTTTGATCAACAGAGGATTTTGCTTTATACTCATGTCAAATATTCAAGATCTTGAGTAATGTTGATAAACCAGAAAAACCTTGGTAGCAAATCTGATACATTTCATGTCAACAATGCTGCAAAAGCACCTCTTACCTCGGATTGTATACTATTTGCTTCCAGTTAAGCCTGGGAAGCAAGGAAGAAGGCAAAAAGACCAACAAAACTCAGAACTTTTTAAGTTCTTCAAAAAGGTTCTGTTCAAACAGCAGTTCAAAGTATAGTCTGGTTCTTATTTTATCCTGAGTTGGCTTATCCATCCACCATAAGGACTTCTTTAATTCCTGTAGAACAACTGTGTGTTCAGGAGAGTGTCTATTCTGAAAATGTTTCTATTCATAAAAACGGTCTTGCTGAATTCTAGCTCTCCAGTATGTTTGCAACTCAATGTGAGATTTACTGGCTGACAGATAAAAGATGTCTTTTTCAAGCACCAGTCCTGAACACTCAGTAAGGGATCATAAAATCAATCTGGTTACCTAGTGGCTCATCCAGCAACAATAGGAATAGACAATTTGTTCACTGTCAACACGTGGACAACTCCATTGCGTTCGCTGCCTTCAGTGGGGCTGTACAGTTTAGGCAGCCTTGCGGAGGAGCCACGTTCAGACGCCTGCTCCTGATGCATGAAACAAAGGAAGTTTCATACCACTGTTCTCTGAAGCTGCCGCTCGTACAGTGTGGAGCAGGGGTCGGCAACCTTCCAACGGTGATGTGCCAGATTGTAATTTTCTTTCCCAAATTAGAGTTTAAGAATGCTGGCAGGAACTTTGCAGGAGCCAACAGACGCTGCCTCTCAAAGAGGCAACATGCTGCCAATCAGCTGATTGGCAGTATCTTGCCTCTGTGTGAGGCAGGGGCTCTGGGCTCCCGGAGAATTAGGATCTCGGTAGGAGCCAGTGCCTCTCAGAGATACCTCCTGCACTGGCCTTCCTATGTGCCATTCTAAATCTGCCCTATGGTATTGATGCCATGAGTGGCCAGCTCCTAGCTTCTACCCTAAAAATCTGACCAGAATTCAAAGCCATAAGCCAGCTTGGTCTTGATTCTAGCATGGAGGCAGAGGACCAAAAGAAAAGAGCATTTAACACACCCTGAAGCTTGCAAAGTCATGGGAAATAATACAAACTTCGTCAGTCATGCAAGTTTATTTGCAACTCTGAGTTTCCGTGAAGGGGCAGGTGGGCAATTCCAGTGCCCAAACACACAGTTTTGCACTTCCTTCAAATTCACATCCCTCTCTCACTTTCAGGACTCAAGAAACATTTTCAATTAATCGGGGAGTAGATACACATAAATGCAACACACTGGTTAGGGTAGAATAGATAACTGCAAGCAACTCTGCACATTTTAAAATGAAAAATACTTGAGAAAACAAACAGTAATTTTCTTCATTTTTTTGTTGAGACAATTACCTGAGCTTAACTGAGACACAAAAGACTACCATCTCCACTTTTTCTTTCAAAAACTGCAAAAGGGGACAAGAGTCTTCCCACCTCTTTCAGCTTTCAAGTGAGTAGCTGTCATGTTTTGAAGGCACAGAAATTGCGTGCGTAACTGGCAGCATTGCCGTCAGCCACAGCGAAGGGATATGAGCATAGAATCATGCTTTCCTCAATTCTACACTTCCCAGCCAAACTGAGTAGTGATGCAGTTGATAGAGCTGCCACCATGTCCTCTTCGGGGCTTTTAAGAGCAGTGCTGGCTACTTCCCATCTTCCTATTTCCTTTTCCGTGTGGGCTGTAGTTCACAATCTTCCTCTAAGAATAGCAGTGGCTCTAACTTCTGTGCCACTGGCAGTACTTCACTGGCTTTTGTTCAGTAAATAGTCTAATTCTGCTGAGCTGGTAGCAGCTGAGATTGTTAGTGATATATTGTCCTAGCATTAAACACACTGTCATCTGGCAGGATGATTGACTAGAGTCTGAATCTTGGCAGAATACTGTTTTGCAGTTAGTTTGGCATTTCTTTATTAAGTTCAGGTTAGATTCACTTAAGGAATGTGCTTGCCAGCTATGCCATGTTTTCGACTTTACATCCATCATGATGATTAATGGTCTATTTAGAAAGATATTCATAATGAAATTCTTACCTTCCTTTCCCAGCCCAACATAAAACACACCTATCATTGTATTATGTTGAAGCAAGGCAAATTCCATTAGAAACATTTTCAGACAATAACACAGGATCTTTCCATACTCTGCACGAGTCCAAAACCTTCTAAACGTGAGTGTATATTTCTAGGGATTGACGTTGTTCAAAAAATGACACATTATACAAAACCACTCTTCACTTCTTTGCTTTTCTTCCTCTCTTCTTTGCCGCTATGTTCCTCCAATTCAGCGAGCCATCTAGGAATATATGAAATTTTGAGCATCTGCCTCTATGCCTATGCAATTATCAGAAGGGAACTATTATAATGGTAGTGCCTAGGAACCTCAGCCACCAGTGGATGGTAGTTGCTGCATAAGCACAAAGAAAATCATAGTTCCTGCCCCAGGCATTTGCAAGTTATGAAACAAGAGGCAGCAGTTAGACTGGAGCGATATGGAAGCAATGAAGTACATTTGCACAAGATTATTATGCAGTGGTCTCACGGAGACCTATCAAACTCTTTTAGATATGAAGACAAACTATCAGTGCAGCCACAGTTTCAGCAACTTCATACACCTCATTGTCAAGCTTTCCAGACTCCCATTGTTTTGTGGTTTATTGCTTAGGAATGGCTGAACTGTACCATTTCACCTTCTTCAGTAATGGACTTCCATCCAGGGCTGTCACTGCTACTTTGAAAGCTAAGAGCACACAGCTGTGCTATGAAGCAGTTATGAAGTAAAGAAGTTATTAATCCCTACAAGCATATAAATCACCATGCCCAAACACAGTACAGTTTCTCTAGTATATTTTACTCCCCCTCTGAAATATGAATTTCTCTTGCTCAACCTCCCCTATGATATCCATAGATTTTTATTTTTTTTTAAGTACCTAGGGCCAGATTCTCAAAAATGCCTTAAAATGTAACTAGATGATCATTCTGTACTATTCAAAACTGCTTACAGAAGTAGTGCTTAAGCACCTTTTCAAGTCTCAGCTGACACTTCGATGAACCTCCCAGTGCCTAAATATCTCAGGCACTGACCCATCATGCTAAAAAATTTGCTCAAAGCTTCCTCCTCTTCCCACACACAGCTCAGTGCTCTGCGACAATAACAAACCTTTTCTTCCTGGGTTAAATCTGGTAGCAGCCAAGTTTTCCCTTGAAGTATTTAATTAATCTTATTGCCAAAGTATTCTTCTTGAAACCTTGATAAAGAGCCACTTAGCACTCAGAATTAAAATTTATGGGAAAGAAAGCTCGTACGGGATTTGTCTCACCTAACATTACACGTCTTCATCATAGCCGTTAATATCTGAGCTAGGCTCTGTTCATAGTTAGCAGAGAGAAGTAGGATCTCACAGGACAGAATTCATTTGACCCATTCTAAATAACTACTGAAAGATTTGGTGAGTTGCACCTCAGAAACGCCTGTGTATCTGCTTTGACCAGAAAGAGAGAACAGATAACTAACTTCAGCATAGTATCTGCTTTGAAGACGTCTGAAGTTAGGCGAGATGGATTGCACTGCTGTGTCTGGAGGTTAAAACAGGATGTTGATAGTCCAGTTTTATGAATTCCTTCCTTTCTGTCATTGACTCCAAACATAACCACCAGCAAATCATTTAACTTCTCAATGTTTCAGTTTATGTATCTATAAAAAAAGGTGTATTATAGTGTTATTACATTCTAGATACGCTGCAGAGTCACAGCAAGGCAAAACTAGCTCTTGAAAGTGTGTTGAGAACCTCAGAGGGAATATATGAAATATGTGCAAACCATATTAAAGAGAATACTAAAGAATGGGGAAAACAACTGACAAGACTTGGAGCAAGGAATAAAAGAGATTAAATTCCACACGCTGCACATAAACGTCGTGAACAGTCTATCTTACAAATGTTTAGCATGTTGCACATGCTCAAGAGATCTAATATTTCAAGGTGGATTTTCTCCACACCATGAGGAGAAGCAAAGAACTTGGTTAAATTGTCATGTAGGGTTACAGAGCGTATGCAAGCTAGGAGAGTTTATTGTGCTGCTAAGCCTTGCAACAGTGTAAATGAAGCTCTTGTTGCAGGGTGCTAATCTTCTCAGAATTCTTATTAAAAATGGATGATTGAATGTACTTCCAAACAGCCAGGGCATCAGATTTTGATTTACTAAGCCCATGAGCATTGCTCCCAGTGCCTTTTTGCAAGCCTTTTATAAAAATGAAAGGGAAAAAAAATGAGGGTTAAGATGGCCATTTGCATGGATTATTCTTTTTCCCACCTAAGAAAGTCTAAAGGAGACACATGTTTAAGTTGTTAGCCAGGACAACACAGTAAATTTTGTTTCTGGACTTGGCACTCTCCCAGTCCGTGTCCAGAAGCAAATGGTTAATGCTCCACACACAGCCAGAGGTGCTGTAAAGGAGGGAGGAATTGAGCACCCGAGGTGATTATAGCTGAAAACATGACTCTAATGTAGGGAAATAATTCATATTTAAATAATTGATTATTATCTACAAAGTTATCATTATAATCATGTTTATAATGAATGCATGTTTTACCAATTTGAAATAACTAAGTATTCTAATCTTAGCAAGCTTAAAGAAAGTCTGTTAATGAGATAAGAATATTTTCCTTTCTGCATATGTATTAACTGCTCTTTTTTTAGTTCAGAAAAGATGCTTGCAAATGGATTACTCTGGGATGTGTTCTTGGAAATTCACCAGTGTGAGTGCAGGTAGTATCAGGAGGGAACACTGCTGGGAAAAATCTAGATAGCTGTACCTTTTAAATTGTGCCTGCTACTTCAAACTGATACGGCCTTTCCCTTCAGTTCATTGTGCCTTTCCTTCAGTTCAGTGGCCTTTCCATTCAGTTCAATGCTGTCGTCAGTTCTCTGTTTCGTTAGTGGCTGAGCTAAATCCCATTCCTGAATATCTGTGGAGCATTTTCAACTCAAGGCTGTGGGATACGGAACATCCTTATTTTAGTGGGAACTAATGATGCTCTTACAGGAACACATCCTTTGAGTTTCCTCAGTAGTATTTATTTTTCATTCTTCCCAGGCGGACTACAACCTTTCAATTCAAATGAAACCTGTACTATAAATATCAACACCGTAGTCACTTAGAAACCTGTGCTCATACTGTGTTAGGTGTTAACTTCCACCAAAATCAATGGAATTTAGGAATTTAAATCTCTTTAAGGATTGGGGATTTAGTCTAATATAATGAATTCTAAAGGTATTATACTTTGAAACCAGCTGGCAAATACAGTCACCAGAGAATATTCCCACTTACTTTACAAACAAGGCCTCACATATTGTACATTTTACCTAGGGTTGGTGAATCACCGATGGCGTAGCAACATCATCTATACACTTACGGTGAACAGCTTGACACATGGCAGGCAGCGACCTTCACCATGTGCAAACCTCACAGTTGTGGTCAACAGATGGATTCAAATTCAACATATTTGGCTTGGAAAGGCGGAAGACTGACAACAGCTATTTTTCCTGGCTGTGTATTCAGGACCCCTTCCTCTGCTTCCCTGGTAGGTATATATCAGCGCATGGAATTGTTCCCCTTCAGGTCACGATAACAAAGGGCACCAGTCTTCCCATTTCATATCAAAAGGAGCATTGTGATACAGAGATCACCCTTTAGGTTACTATCTGTCCAATTAGATGGACTAAGATGGATTTTCTGTTGCATAATTTCAGGAATTCAATTTTATTCTGAGGCATTTAAAAATAACCTAAAAATACTGTTTTGCCCACTTTTGCAAGACAGGCACAACTTAAAATGCCATCGTTTTGCTACGTGGCAAAACGCTGATTACCAGTAATAGATTGATCCTTCAGGAAAAGAACAAGTTGTCTTGTTACAATCCTGCCATTGTTGAGAGACAAGATCCCCTGATAGTCATAATCAGCACTTAACACTACCGAACATCATTTGTTTCAGGAGTATGTAAACTGAAGCAGTACTCTTACGTTTCCCAACCACATTGCTGCTCATTTGTGTACCTCAGCTCAAAGCAGGAATCTGGACTAAACTTATATTTGTCAAAATACCAGGAGTTAAGCTCTGGCTGCAGGTTACACATTGCACCTGTAATCACGTGTGTGTGTGCAAGAGACATGGAAAAGTAATAGGAAGTCGAGAAGCAGAGCCATTTCCAGTATCACAGCCATTCTGCCTCTCCTCGTGTCTTCCCTCCCCTATTTTATGAGCTCCTGGAAAGGGAAGTGTGGGAACAGGCCTCCTCAAGAAGAAGTGCTGCTACGGAGTCCAGAAGTACCAGGAAACAAAACAGAAGCCCTGGGGTCTAATAAACAACACACAGACTTTTATCCACTTCGAATAATTATTTTAACAGCATCCAAAAGGCTAGTGTATATACTGATATGGGCTACAGTAGCAGGGATTACGCTTTTGCCTCCCCAGTGAGCATATGGAGACGCGGTACCCTTCAGGAAGGTCTGAGGAGACAAACAGAAGACACGCATTAGACATGTCTCAGGCTCATAGCCAATCCTTCTTCCAACCTGGTAGGGAAGTCAGCTACCCTGTGCTTTCCTTCAGTTCACAGTAATAAACTTCTCCTACCATTTAGTTCTTAGGCAGCATAAAATAGTCGCTCACATGAAGAGCAGTATGGTATCAGTGTCCTGCAGTCTCAGCCCAAATACATCTTAGTGGCTCTTAATTGGTAGCTTGTCATCCCAGCCCTTTTCCTAAATAGTAATGCTCACCTTCAAATACCCTTAAAATTGTCTTTGAAAATGAGTTCACATTGCTGCCATTGTTAGTTCAGAAGATCTATCCAATTTCAGGCTTTTCATGTTTATTAATTAAAAGGTGACCGAAAATGACATTATCAAAGCCTGCATTAAATTGCTCTCTTTGTTTTATGATGGTTAGAGGTCCCCAAATGGAATTGAAAAGGCCACATGTGTTACAATTATTTTTTTTTTTTTTATCAGGCACCACTTTGTCATCATATACTAGATTCAAAGCTAGAGGCCACAGTCAAACACACAAAAGAATAGCTGGCTTTTTTCTCTTTCAAATTATTGATATGTAAGAGAGAGGACAGAGTAATTGTTTAATCACTGGCACATTGCTTTAAATCTAATTCTCAGCACACACAGAGAAAACACAAATGGATGGAAAGGGCACTGAGGCATTTGAGCTGATTGATGGCAGGTCAGTGGCCAATGCACAATAGTTTAGATATAAAACG